>JAOTBA010032205.1:0-32490 GCA_025629845.1 Erythroxylum squamatum
GAACTCAAAGAAAGTTTTCTAAGACAAGTAAAACGTTTCCAAAAGTTTTGCTTATCTTTTTATTATAAACTATTACCCACGAGCTTTCAAGCTCACCCCCTCTCTGTCCCATCCTCAGGTTATAGCTAGAAGATCAAGTGATCAAGAGCCTAAGGGGATTTTGCTTCAGTTGCTATTTTTTTGTATTTTTGAAATAAGCCAATGGTGTGGCTTTTGATTTGTAAGCAAAGTATTTCAAACTCTGTTGCTGTAAGAAATGAAATGATAGATTTAAGTAGTTCAGTTATGAGTTGTATTATTTACATTAATTTAGAGCAAGTTGGTTTTTGATGTTTGATTGTCATGGGATTAATAAAGGTTCATGGAAAGAACCCTATATGGAAATAGGCTCAAGTATTATTTATGACGCTCTAGTTAAGTAGGATATTTCGCAAGAGTTGGGTTCCGGCAACGGGATCCAACATTAGTGGTATTAGAGCAAGAAAAGATTACAAGGAATCACACTCAAGTATGATGGTATTTTTTCAAGAGGTTGGGCTCCGGTAACGGTGCCCAACATGTGTGTTATCAAAGCAAGAAGAGATTACAAGGAACCACGCTCAAGTATGATGGTATTTTGTTAAGCAAGAGTTGGGTTCCGAAAATGGTGCGCAACAACAACCACTATTGAAGGACCATTGGTAGAAGGATGGTTTACAGTCGTTTGGGGATAGGGAGGAAGTTAGGGGTGGAAAGGACAAATCATCCAAATGGTTAAGGTTAAGGGCACAAAGGTTAAGGGCCATTTGTAGGTTTGGGTAAGGGCTACATTGGTAGGGAGATAGCTTCGAAAATTAGTTTCTATAAATGATAAAGAGGATCAAGGATAGGAATAAATTTACAAGTAAAGGACATAAAAGCCTCTAGGTTGAAATAAACCTAAATCTCGATGGAGTTAGTCTGAATGTGAAAGTATGGATAGACGTTTATGGAGAAACGTTGAGGATAGAGGTATAAAATCAAAGCAGACAGGAGGGTTGACAAAGAGGAAGAAAGGAAGGTGAAGAGGAAGGGTAAACGAATATTATGAAACTTGGCCAAGGTGATGGGAGGAGTTAAAAGGAAACCACGTTATCTCACTTGTCTTATTTCAACCTTGATTATTATGGTCCTTTTTGTACTCATCAAACATTAAAGTCTAATTTAAATTTTCACTAAAACGTTAAAAAAAATGTACCTTATTTTTGTGATATATTTAACTCCACATTTGCATCGATATTAATAAACCTAAATATTAAGAAAAATTCGTAAAAACAAATTCAAATGTTGTGTAATTTTATAACAAAATATTTTAAATATGAGATTAAGTTTATTTAAACATTAGGGTATAACATAAATTTTGACTCAAACATTAAGGGGAAAAATGTATCTTCATTATATCCTTTATTTAACTCCACATTTGCATCAATATTAATAAGGCTAAATATTAAGAAAAATTCATAAAAACATATTCAAATGTTATGTAATTTTATAACAAAAATTTAAATATGGTATTAAGTTTATTTAACTATTATTAAATTTTACTATTAATAATATTATAATGCTTACTGGTTCTGTCTGATTTTGCTGAGGCTGGACGCCGTTGTTTGGATCCATATGTCTGAGTGACTTTAACTAGAGAACACCTGCAAAACAATAAAAGGCACACCGGGGTTTGATTGCCGGCAGGCCCCTCCGACGCTCAAGTCAGTGCTTTTTGTGAGGGTTTTGGTGGCTAGGAATAAAGAAGTACGAGGGTTCTAAAGTCGTACCTTTTTCATGATGAGGTAATGAGTTTATATAGTAAATACCTGTAGGAATTAGGTCAACGTCGAGGAACGGGCCGATCGGCCCACGTGCCGTTCTGAGTTTGGGCTTGGGCCTAGCACGACCGACCCAACTACTTACTTTTTTATAAATTTTGATATGTAATATTATAAAATAAAATTTCAGATAAATTTATTAAATTCTTAAAAAAATATCGTATTAATAATACAAGGGTTATTACCAAAATTAATGGTGCCCTAGAATTCATCTAACTCAAATTAAATTACCCACTTCTCATCATCTTGTTCAACCTAATAACCATAAAATAATAAATAAATAGATGAAGAATCTAGATAATCTTGAATTGTTTATGTAATTTGCTCAAATTAGTGTAATTTCTTTGTTTCTTCTCTCTTAAAATAGCTTCTCAACGTTTCTCCAAGGTCTTGTTCTTCTCTTTGGTGGCTAACCTTAATTCTAAGAATAATGCAAAAATCTATCTTAGAGTTTTCACATCAACACATTTGCCATGAAAAGGGCTTAGACATATTGTTAATAGTTTAAGTAGAGCATCAAAAGAAGCTAGAGATCCAACTAAGAACATTGGAGAATTATTGATAATGATTACAGTAAAGAAGGCTAAAGAAGCTCTTAATGATCTAATAGTGGATCGTTATTTAAGGAGAGAACTTTTGCTACTTCAAGAGACTAAAATTAAAGCAATGATATTGATTCAAGTGAAAGACACGTTTTAATTATTAAGGATTTTGTTATTTTAAGATATTATCTCTTTTTAGGAATCTAGTGTTAGGTTTTTTGTACCTGTTTTTTTGGTGCACCCAGGGTATCCACCGACGGAATCAGTGACTAATCCCTTCGCTGCGGGAACATCTCCAACATGGGAGGGCTACAGCTGGCCCAGGAGCTTGCTGCATTCCCAAGGGTGGGGTTCGAACTCCCAACCACTTGGTTAAGCGACGAAGGCATGTACCACCTACGCCAACCCACTGCATTCTCAAGAGTAATTGAATTCAATTCTAATATTACTAGATTTGTTCCAAACAATGTAAATTGAATTCAATTTAATCTCATTAATGTAATTGAATTTAATTCGTTAATGAATTCAATTCGCATATTTCCAAACAGGCTGTTAAACTTTTTGATAGGTAAGGACAGTCTATTTTCAAAATTTTTAATTTTATTCAATTTTTAAGTAGATTTATGATGATTTAATACCATCTAACCATTGTCATGTCTACATTATGATTCACATCTTTATATTGTAAGGTATTACGGATCCAAGGCTGAGCTCCAATAAAAAATAAATACGTGTTTTCTACTTTTTCTAACATTAGGTATAATATTTTCTTCTTGTTACGTAGGAATACTATCACTTTCAACATCTACACTATCATCTTGACCACTAACAAAAGAACTTCCCCTACTAATTTCGTATTTCAACCTTTATTTTCTATCTTTCTCATACGTATATTCTTCAAGTAAAGTCTTCCTTTACTATTTCACATTATGACTCACTTTCTTACAGGACTCAACGTCAACTTTAATCCCAGCTAAATGCTTCTTCGATCTCGTGATTCCCTCACATTTCAAATACTTGTTACAATATAAACAAATTATACGATCCTTCATTCCAGGAATTAATATAGCATGAGCTCAAGCTGGATCATTGAATCTTCCTAAGCTTGAAGCAATTGAATTATCATAAGAAATTAAACTTCTCTTCGTTTATCTGTAAAATAAATAAAGACATTTGTCAAAGTTAAATTGATAACCTCGTATCAATTTCAACTGCAATTTGCCCAATGTAAGTACATATAATGCTTGTAAATGTGAGATAATTGTTAAGCAAAATATGTAAAAGTTATAATTTTTATATAAGTTTATATAAGAAGTTAAATAAGTAACTATAATCTTTTTAGATCATTTACATAAACAAGTACACTTGATTAAATTTTATAATTAAATGTTCCACAAATAAATGAAGACATAATTATCACATGTCACTTCCTAATTAGTGATGGTGGCCTAAAAGATGAATTTAATAAAGATGAAACTACTAAGCAATTATAAAGGCATAAACCCCTAATTATCGTTATCGACATAACTAACAAATTGATGTATAAATTTAACTAAGAAAACTACTGAAATAGAATTAAGGAGTATTACTAAATATGTCTTGGACACTATCCTTATATTATTGAATAATATTACCTTATTGAAAAAGAAAAATTTTAATTTAATAAAAATTCATAATTCATGTTCAAATCTCAAAATCTCAATATATGTAATATTCTATATTAATTGTAATAAAAATGCAACTAATAATCTAAACTAAATATCAAACAATAAGGAAATCAGGTCAGCATAAGACATGTTAAATTGTTAGGAAAAAAAACCATCTATTTATTTCTCAAATAAATAATATTTTATAAAAAATTTAGCATATCTCTTAGGCACTTTGTGACGTAAGTAATGGAAGCTCTTTGTGACGGACATTTCTTGAATACTTTCAACATGAAAGCAACAAATAATTCTTCTCGTTCTTTAGTCTTTACCGATATGGGTTTTAATTTCATACTTTTTTCGGCACTGACGCACTTTTTTTTTGCCGATATGGGTTTTAATTAAAATAATTATATATTAATTATATAATAATTAATATATTGTGCTTTGCATATTGTATAATATACTCTAAATAATATTTATATGCATAAATATTTTTTATTATAAAATAAAATATAGATAAAATTAAAAGTACGTTTTATTTTTATGTTGTCAAACAGTTTACTGTATGAAATTCTACAAAAAAGCTCTTTTTTAAATGACAATCAAACAGTTAACTATTTTTTAAAAAAGTTATTCTCAGAAAAGATCTACGTAAAAAAACTCTACTGACAAAAGCTCTACTAATATAAGTCTAATCAAACAGAAACTAAGGGGGCGTTTGATTTGAGGTTTTGGGAACGAAGGAATCGAATAATTGTAAAAAACAGTGATTGCTTTAGGGTTTTCAATTCTAGGAGAATTGATTTATTCCATTAAATTTGAGAATCTACTAAACCCACCAAGGGGGTGGGTATCGAGTTTTTATTCCAATCTAAGTTTTTATTACGTTTTTTTTTTACTCTTTTATTCCCAGCCTTTGCCCTACCATCCTCTTTACTTCCTTACCTTAGTGGGTATCAAGTTTTTATTCCAATCTAAGTTTTTATTACGTTTTGTTTTACTCTTTTATTCCCAGCCTTTGCCCTACCATCCTCTTTACTTCCTTATCGCCTCTCAATTTCTTACGTTCTCCCATCCTGCCTTATCGCGTCTCATTAACGAAGGAATTTTTTGTTCTGCACCTTCAGGTATATTTTCTGAAATCCTTCATTTTAATTTGATGTTAAATGAACTGTATAGAACCTGGTTTCATCTAATTGTAAATGAGGCTTTTGCTCCTTTTTTCTTATATATTTTTGTTTTATGATTTAACCAAGAGAATAACCAAATGATCATATACCTCATCTAATGCTCAAAAATTGCGATAAAATTTCTTGACAAAATTGATTAATTTTTTTTTACAAACATATAAAGATAGCCCTAATAAACATATGAAGGGCAAATCATTTTCATTTTTATTGAGGGTAAAAATAGTATTGTATTATCTTTCATTCCCATTAATGCAACAAACCAAACAATATTATTGGTATTAATACAAAAACTCAAGTTACAAACCAAACATCATTTTTTTTTATACCCATCCCTATCTAATTCTATTATTATATCCATATTTATAGCCAACCCCATGCTCAGACACGCTCGGTAATATTGAAACATCGTAACCGCTCACGTGGATAAAAGAAAGAAGCAAAAAGCTTAAACAATTTGGGTATGTTTCCCAAAAAAACCAACGATAAATCGCAAATTTTACAAGCCCCATCTCAACCTATTTACAACTTGATTTCTATTATTTTTTTTTTTTCTTCCCTCTTCACTGTTGGTTCTCTCGGAAGCTATTTAAGCTACGTGATTGTATGATTAGTTGATTACACCGACAGACCTCGTGCAGTCATGCTCCGGCACCGATATTGCCGATCTTGGCTGCCGTAGCAGTTTTACCAGTGTCCCCGCCTGTCCACACATAATTACCCATTCAGACACAATAATTGAAATCACCTAAGCAAATTATAAATCAAGTCAGATGAGATCTTTTGACCTTAAATTATTCAAATTTTAATTCGAAATATTCAATTCTACGATAAAAAAGAAATAAAAAAAAACTCAAAATTGAAACTAAAACTGCCCAATTATTGTTTGCAACTTTGGATGGGCATTTATCGTTTTGCCCCCAAAAGGGCAGAGAACGACGTGAATGACGTGGCGAATCCATGTTCTACCGCATTCTAAAATTTGGACCAAAACCTCATTGATTTTTCAGAAAAGAACATAAGTATCTTGCCACGTCATCCAGCACAGGACAATTTCACAGAACTAGAATGGCTTACCTTTTGCTTGGCGCGGTTTGTGCCGGACTGCGACAACGCTACAAGCGGAGGAATCGCTCCTTCACGAGCTACCATCCGACGATACACCGCATTGTCCTCGCATAAAGCTAAGAGTATTGCCACCGCAATCTCCTTCAACTCTCTAGAACCGTCCTCGATTATCTCGACCAGTACCGGAATTCCATCTTCGTCGACTAGAGCTTTCCTCGCCTCCGGCAGCGAGACCAGCAAGCTCAATAGGAAAGCTGACTTGTCCACCATCTTGGACTCTAAATCAACCATCAATTCCACTAGTGGTTTCATGATCCCTGATTCGACAGCCCTGATCTTGTTTTCCTTCACCGAAAACAGACTGTACAAAGCGGTTGATGCGTCCTTTTTCGCGCTGTAGCCACCGGCTTCTAGAAGACTCACGAGGAGAGGAATCGCTCCTGACCGTCCAATTGCAGTCTTGTTCTCTTCCACTTGCGAGAGGCGAAACAGAGCGCAAGCGGCGTTCTCTCTCGTTGCCAACGTCCCTGTCTTCAAAGCGAAAACCAACGGCTTTATCGCTCCCGAAGAAGTTATAACTTCTTTATTCTCCTCGCAAAGCGATAGATTCAAAATCGCGGTGACGACGTACTCCCGAAGCTGTAAATCCGGCGAATAGATTAGCGATATCAAAGGACCAACTGCTCCGATTTTTGCGATTTTCAGGCGATTCTCGGGCTTGTTCTTTGCCAGTAGTCTGATCTCCATTGCAGCTTTCTTTTGCTCGTCAATAGAGCCAGACTCGAGAACCGATACGAGTTGTCGGATCACATCATCAGAATGCTCCGTCGCGCAGGCTATCAACAAACGCCGGCTCTCGGACGACGCAGAAGTGAACTCGCCGGATCTGTCGCTGTTACAGTCGCTAAAAGCACTGGAATCATCATTGATACTCATGGCATCAAAGGTCCGACCCATGTACATGTAACTATCATGATTTTCCTTCTCCATGTAGAATAAATTCTTTCACCGTATCAACTGAATAGAAATAACAATCGAACTCTGGTGTTATTAGGGTTCAAGTTGTAAGATCCGAGCTAAGATGTTGGGTTCGAGCCTGAAGAAGGGTATAAGAAGAAGAGGGAAAGGTTGCACGTGCACTATCGGGCTGAGCCAATTCCTAGAAAGTGTGTGTTGGTGTCTTTACACGCGTGCATGGAAAGTTCGCTGTCCGATACGGAGCTTTCGTTACAAGAGGTTCAGTCCTTTCCTTTTTCTAATCCTTGATGGCTGCAATTCAGTGCGGTGACATGGTTACTCTCCGGTACGCCCTACGCGTTCAATCTTGCGCCACGTGGCAATTCATTCGGTTGTTATGACAAAAACACATTAAACCGCAGACTTGGCTGGCCTCTGACCAATCAAAGGTCAGAACATGTTCCACAAATCCTCCTTGTGGAACATATTATTATCAACTGTAAACTCCACTTAATCTTAATACGGTTGGTGCAAATCTCTCTCTGACACTCATAACATGTTCTGTTCCTTTTGTTTTATAGGATAACCTAAAGAAAAGGCAGAGGTAGGCTTACAATATACAGCAGTATCAGTTCCTTCAGACGCGGAAAACATGTGCATTGTACAAACTAAGTGGAGTGTTTTACTTGCTACAAAGAAACGGAGTCACTTAGTAGATATTAAGCATACATAGGTATCGAAAATCTGGATTAGGTGAACTTAACAAAAGCAGCCGCAAACGTCTGACTGTTAATCGCTCCAGTTATCCCGATCCTCAGTAGACTCCGGATCCTGCATTTCCACACGAACATTATAATAATAAATCAGTCAATTGCTAGCCATTAAAGACGTTGATGAATGTTAGAATGCAAATTGAGAGAGTATGTATACATCATTAGGAATCAATCTGGATGGGATCCAGACTAGGATTTGCCTGTCGTTCCCGCCTGTGTAAAGTTCCTGTAAAAATACATTGATTAATTAGTTGGACAGCAAGAAGCTTTTCTTCTATATTCTTTGTGTAAAAATGATTAAGCTCTTCTATTCTATGCTTCAAGAAGGTCTTGCACCGTACGAATTTATGGTGTAAGGATCCTTCATTGATTCTTAAGTTGAACAACTAGAAGTTTAACAGTAATGAGCCATATCTAACAAGCAAGGTCCTCTTTATCGAATCAATCACAATTGTCCAAGAAACAACTGAGGACCTACCATTATCTATACTTGCCGTCACCCATTTTCCTTTGATTTCTAGAAGGATGATGAACTAAGAGTTTAGCTTCTTGTGGCATAACTAAAATATCCATAGTCAGAAGAAGCTAGTCATAAGTCTTTGACTTCTCGGATAATTTTCTTTATGAATTGTAAAGAACCAAGGCTTTAAAAATCAACATCTAAAAGAACTCAAGACGAAATAGAAATCATATGGAAATAGTATTGAACCTGATCTTGTGAATTGAACCAACAGCAGTTAACATATTCGTAATGGCCACGTAACGTCATGAATGTCTGCCCAGACCAAATGTCAAATGCCTGAAGCATCCAAAAGGTTAATCGTATTGTGGTCCAAATCTATGCCTAAAATTAAATAGTTGAAATGAGAATGATAAAAGATTCAGAAAGGATCTATGCCTTAACGGATGACATGCATGGGACAAAAACAAGGGTTGAATCATGAGTTGTGGACAACTGAATGGTCTTGCTAGTTTGCAGGCGCACCGTCTCGAAGTTCACAAGTGTATTACAACCAGAGTCAACATCCCACAACCTTATTCTTGAATCTGACCCTGGAAATATAAGCATGAATGCCAAACGATATGTCAGAAAAACTATAGAAAGAAAGAAGGAAACATATCAACAAGGGATACAAGGAAAAAGTAAAAACTTATTCTGTTAGTTGCTTATGTAATTATGGGAGGAATTTAGCACAGTTCTACCTGCACTCAACAAATATGTGCCATCTTGAGTCATTCCCAAACTAGTCACAGCACCATAATGAGCAGTGGCGCGATCTTGACAAGATAATAGACCTGGATGCAATCTCTGCTTGACAGATACCTTTGATGGGTTTCGACTAAGAGATGATGGCTTTATTCCATTCCCATTAGTAGGTTTTTTTTGGGTTGCACGGGGCTTTACAAATGAATGTTGAGATGAAGATAAGGCCCCAGATGTTGAAACCTGAAGAAGAAGATATAAATTTAATTTGTTACAGCAAATTTAGAAATATAGTTTCATAGTAGGGTCAGAAACTAGACATCAGAATTGATGCATAAATGAGAAAGCACCTATTTGGTTGTACAATTGTCCTATTGTCAAGTAAATCACATTCCAATTTTACACTATGGTGCAGCCAATTTGCAACCAAAACAAATAGTGAAGAATCTAAGAAGATATCAAAAGGAGGTTAAACCTCAAGCTATTACTAACTTTAAATGGTAACCAAAGAAAAAAAAACAGTAAAAGGTAATAAATTCCAAATGCAAGAAGTAAAGAGAAAAATGATGGGCCAAAGCCAGCAGTCCGTTATGTTTATCAAAGGAGGAAGGATAGGGGTTTTCCGAGAGCTGGATCCATTATGGAAGTCTAGAAGGAATCTGTTACTAGAAGAATAAAAGCAACATGTGCGATGATTGCATTGTTGATTTACGCGAAGGGAATGTCTGCTGATTTATTTGTGGGTTAGGCCAACGTGGCAAGTTTGTTACAAAAGTTGTTTCTTGTTTGTTAGCCAACAGTAGTATATAGATGAGTAGCAGTAGAAAGGAAAGTAAGGAAAATGATATATTGTATTGACTGAAGAGTAAGGTAGGCTCTTGAAAACCTACTGGAGTCGTTTACAATTCAATACAGAAACATTCTCTACTCATTGTTTACATTTCCAGAAGTTTGATTCTATCAAAAAAGGATCAGAATAAAGACCTTATTCATGCTGGTGCGTGGAAGGACAGGAGGGCGTCTACCAAGCTGAGTACGGTTCTGGTCCAAAACAAGAAAACATCCTGCACGTCTGATATCCCAAAGGCGTATGGCACCATCACATCCCCCACTAATCAAAACCCACTCATTTGAGGTAGACCATTCCACGGTCATAACGCCATCTGATATCATCCAAGTAACATCAGGCCCTTTGCCATAGCCCAATAGTTCACATATAAGTTTGTAAAAAATTCCTATCCATGGACGATATATGTTTCTTAAATAAATAAATACACACACACACATAGATTTATATGTACTCACACAAATTACTTATCTATGTAAATATATAAATCAGGAGGAGAAAAATTCAATCTCAAAATGAGAAACAATCCAAGCCCCAAATAACTGGCTGATCAAGAATAAACATCACAATAAAACACTTTTTACTATAATCTAGAATTTTTATTTGCCTTTCTCTTCCCCTTTGGCTTGTGTATGAGAATTCATCTTGAAAATGTCTTATAAGTGCCAAAGATTCAGGATTTCAGCCAAAAATTTGAATGTTGCAATAAAAAATTCATACTACCAGTCCTCGACTACTCTAATACCAGGTTATCAACCGTGGTTTAAGAGGACAAGACTATTTCCTAAACCGTAGATCATCATCCCCTCAAATCTAAACACATGTCCACATTGCTGGGGTGCCCTTTACACAACTTCAACCTCTATAAGAAGCATTATATGAAATCTGAAACTGCTCTTGAGAGGCGTTCGGCTAAAATGGAATTCATATGAAAGTTAAGTTATTGGAATACTTATGGAAACTTCTACCATCAAAAACACTATCAGTATCTGCCAACAGGAGAAAAGTGCAAAGAAAGATGAATATAATAGAAACAATTGGCGTACCACGATGACCAGACAGGGTATGTGCAAATGCACCAGAAGCTATATCACAAAGCCGAATTTGCACATCCTCTGTTCCAGTAGCTATCAGCATGTGGGATGATGCCAAGGAAGACATGGCAGTTTTGTAAACTTTTCCAGGCAATTTAAAGTTCATAACGACCTATAACAACCATCAGATAAGCAATTAAAAGGGAAAAAGGAACAGCACGAAATAAACCAAACAATACAAAATACCAACAAAAATTGAATACCTGAGTGGTATTCGTATCCCAAACTTTCACACACTGATCATAAGAACCAGTGACGAACAGTCCCGTGTCAATAGGATACCACACAGCCGAAGAAACTGCATACTTATGCCCGTTCTCACATTGCTTGTCAACGGAGAATATAGACTTGTGTTTCGCAATAAGGCCTCCAGCCTCGTAATCGACGGCCCTTTGCACATCGAAAACAGCTGCGGACGCATCTGATGCACCCGATAACAAATATCTCCCTTCCGTCAAATCGACCTGATTTCATGATCAAAACAACTATGTTTATGTCCTCTTAACTTTGTTCACATTATAAGCCTAACCTCAATCCCCAATCCATAAAGACTCAAACTTCGAGCTTAAAAATTCAAAACGGAGAGAACTTTTTCACCAGAAATTGATTAAAAAAAAACCGATATCAGCAGACTTGAGAAACAACGGAAGAGTGGAAGAAGGTTTGGTGGGCAATTAGAGCTGGTGGGAATAGTACCTGGAGAGAGTTAATGGAGCCTCTATGAGGTGAGACAAGCTCCTTGTAGTTAGAGAGTTGAATATCGGCAATCCGGCTTGACTCGACCCGAGATTTGAAAGAACTGGGGCGGATTTGACCCGCTTCTCTGTCTCGGATTTCCCTCCACATTCTCGCATCTTCGGCCTCAGAAGAGCAGCAAGCACGTTCCTCTGTGCTTAAGAACTTGGAGAAAGCTAACTTTACTCGATTCGATTCGATTTCTCAGCTATTATAAGTTACCTAAAGAAAAGTGTTTCAAAAAGCTATCGTTTCTTGTTATCTAACGCTGCGTTTGGTTAACGTCTCTGAACGCTAGAGGCGGAACGAGATGGGAAGGAACAGGACGGGACGGAACAGAAATTGAAGACAGAAAGCTGTTTGGTTGATGGTGGACAGAATAGAAAGTCTTGTCTCCGTCTCCAGGACAAATGTGTTTGGTTGTAGGGGACAGAGACAGAAAATAGTACAAATGACGAATTTGCCCCTAGTCAGTAATATGATTAGGAAGATGTAATTCAATAGTATTTTTATTATGAATGGTTTGTAATTGAATAGATTGTATTATTATTAGCATTATGTCTAATTAATAGTATTATTATTATATATTTTGTATTTATTATTATTGAAATATATTATTATTAATATATTTATATAATTTGAAATAATAATTATTCAAAATTATATATTATTATTATGTCTAAATATTATTATTATTATTATTATTATTATTATTACTATTATTATTATTATTATTATTTATATAATATTTGTTTATTATTATTCAATATTTATTATTATTATTATTATTATTATTATTATTAATATGATTATATAAGTTGTAATTATTATAATTATTAGTATGATTATTATTATTATTATTATTATATAATTTGTTTTATTATTATTATTATTATATAATTTGTATATTATTATTATTATTATTATTATTATTATTATTATATAATTTGTATTTTTTTGATTATTATTATTATTATTGTTATTATTATTATTATTACTATTAGTATATAATTTGTATTTGTTATTATTATTATTAGTATTATTATGTGATTTTTATGAATTATTATTGAAATTATATATTACAATTTATTCAAATTTGTCCATTACTATTATTATATAATTTGTATTTGTTATTATTATTATTATTATTATTATTATTACTATTATTATTATTATTATATAATTTTTATGAATTATTATTGAAATTATATATTACATTTTATTCAAATTTGTCCATTATTATGTGTAATTACTATTATTATTATATAATGTGTACGTTTTATTATTAGAATATGGTTAACATACATGGTAAAACATCATCTAAGCATTCACATAATTATTTACATCAGAAGTTCAACATACATTCATATAATTAATGTCTTTAATCGTCAACATAACTTAAAAACAAACAGCTACGCATATCTTGAACAGAAATAACATAATTAGTTGATC
Source organism: Erythroxylum squamatum (assembly GCA_025629845.1). Classification (NCBI taxonomy): domain Eukaryota; kingdom Viridiplantae; phylum Streptophyta; class Magnoliopsida; order Malpighiales; family Erythroxylaceae; genus Erythroxylum; species Erythroxylum squamatum. The sequence goes on from JAOTBA010032205.1 coordinate 13,350, forward strand.
ATACATGAAGCACTTAAAATTTATTAATAATGCTTTGAATCATAATTGTCAACATTATGCCAATGGCTATGAGTGCAAATGCTAGAGCCCATGCCATGTTTGCCTGCAAAGTTTGAACTTCGTTGACTTGTTCAGTTGTTGGTGATGCGACTGGAGTCCGTGGTGCATTGGCGGTGGGGACAAGTTCTACATTGCGTTGATGCGGCCTATATGAGCCCGTGGCATAAGCAGTTTGTGCTTCATCCAATGTGCGAAATCCTTTGAAACGAGCATTAGGATATCCGTCAGCTAATAATTTTACATCATCCCAACTGGTAAAAATACCAGTTTGACGTCCAACAAAGACCACATAAAAACTTATCTATTCTATGAATATTTTTATTGTACATATAACCACAAACTGCTTTTATACTATACCAATGCACTTTAGCTAACTAAAAATCAAGCAATATCAGTTGCTGCTTTTATACTATCCCAATGCACTTTAGCTTTTATACTATCATGATTTTTGCTTTGATTGTTTAATGGTTTCACTTAAAGCCCCAAATTTAACTAATTTTCATTAACAAAAGCTAGTTGTTCCTAATTTTCTAGTTATACGCATATCATCAAAGAAAACCAAAGAAAAAGGACATCCTAAAGTAATCTAAAAGGCTAATATTGCTTCTGCTATAGTTTTATATTACAAAGCATACATAAAACTAAAGTCATGGTTTCAATTACTAAAGTTAACTTGGATCACAACTTGATTAGTTAAAAATGTTTCACAAATTATTAATTAAATGTTCAAATAATGTTGGTGGTGTAATGAAGCTGGAAATGGAAAAATGATGGCTTAGAATTGGAAGTAGGAAGGAAAAAGCTCTTAGCAAAGTCTACGTTCCTTTGCTTCAATATGATTGCATGATGCTTGTGAGATCTAGTTGAGTAGTCACAAAACGCAATGCTATTCCTAATCCTAGTATTTAGCTATTTGTTTCTTCACAAGTTTGGTATAACTTTCCAGGTTAACAATAAATGTTATTAATTTAGCAGAGCGCTATAGTTAGTAATTGGTTACATTTGTTGATTTTTGCTTGCTATGTTTCTTTTAGTAACTTCAAAACTAAGGGTAAACAAAGGAAAATTCCCTTGCAGTGAAAGTCAATCAGTTCAAACCAAACTACTTGAAATAGTATATTGATTTTTAACATCTACACAAACCATTTAAAAATTGGAACAAGAAAATTCAAATCACTATCTTGACAAAGCTTTGAGAGGCCAAGAAGAGAAGAAAACAGGAATGTTATATCGAAGGTGTAGTTCAGAATTGAATTATGATGAATAACATGAAGAATTAGACAAGTTGAGCAAGAACCTGGGGACAGAAGCAACACTTTTTCGTGGTGGTATCTACAAAGTTAACAGATAAATTCAGATGTACGAGTAACTTCACTGAACCAGGACAAATATCACTTTTAACTACATCCATATAGTCAATTGTGCGTCATCTTATCATTGTTTTCACGTAGAGGTGTTATGTGAATGAAAGATGTAACATTAAATCATCCAATTGAAGAAAAAAGCAATTGCCTTGAAGTTCATGAAGGCATCACAATTTGAGGAGTACAAGCCCACGAAGGAATGCATTTAAGTAACAGTAAGCACACATATTTAATTCAAGCTCTATCATTACTAGCTGCTGAAAGTTAAAGATTCCTTATGAGTGGTAACCACAAGAAATTCAGTCATGAAATTGAAAACTGGGGAGAGGACATCAAATTTGAATTCATTTTCCATGTTGAAAAACTGATTTGAATATGGGAAGACGATCTGTTCATCTATGTTGAACCCGAGGGTGTAATCAGAGAAATCTATGTGATTATGCTCCATAATCATCAATCAGCTTCAAATCCTAAGCAAGTCAAAGTTAACCTCGAATGATCTAGTACAAGTTGGAATAAAAGAATCTGTCTTTCAAGCTAAAGAGGCAAATTTCATGACTGAGAAATCATCGATGCCAGAAGAACTCGGAGACCCTGTCAAGAACACTAGCAGAGAGAGCAGAAGAAGCTTAGGAAAGTATCATGTAAGGTTAAAATGTGAACATAGAACAGAAGAAGGTCAAGAAAGAAGACAGATCTCAGAGAAAGGAAAATACATTAAAAAACAAAAAACAACACAAGGGGGTTAAAATTTGAAAAGCTTCAAATATCCATCGTCACCTGTCACCTGTGAAGAAAAAGGAAATTCCAAGCACGCATGCCAAAACTAAGTTGAAGTTGAACAAATGAAGAATGCTTTGTCCTTAGATTACACATACGAGAAACGCAGAAGAGTTAAGACGAAAATGGACATCATCCCATTCCAGATCTGCAAACCCATTTCTCACAATCCGCATTTTTCCAGAAAATAATAACAAAAACTTACTTGGGAAGAAGAGTCCCCGCTTGCGAGACTGAAGCCCGGCGTCCGACAGAGAACCGAAGAGCGAAGCCCAGCGTGAGGAAAAGAACGATTGATGTCGGAGGCGAAGGCGTGGGGGAGAGACAGACAACGCCGATGTAAAACAGAGGAGAGGGACAACGACAATGTAAACAACGGAGAGGGTATTTTCGGACGCAGCTGAGTTTCTTTCTTCCGGAGTCAGGACAGAGCTTTGTTGTCCTTCAGTTTTCGAGTAGACAAAAATATTTGTCTCTGTCCGCCGGCGATGGAAGACAGAAGCAAGGGAGACATCAACCAAACAGCGACGAAGGACAGGATTACTTTGTCCTGTCATCTGTCCCCTACCCCAGAGACATCAACCAAACAGGGGGAAACGAGTTAAGTGCATTAGCAAATATGAGGCTTTGACAGTTTTTGTAGGAAAGTTTACTTTGAAGTTGCCAGCAACTTGAGCAAAGGCAGTCCCACCTACTCTTTGGAGAGAAAGAGATGCCTGTCAGTTCACCCTACCATTGTAGAAAACTAATTGTTTTTGGCCTTGTTATGATAATACAGGCATGTTCCTTGTCAAGAGCTCCCACTAAATTTTTAGCTTTGACGATTTTAGTAATTTTATCATTCTTCATGACTGCCCTTCTATTTCAGCTATATAATTTATGTTGTCATTTTATTTACGATTTATGTGATTACCAATGAACACATGGATCACATCTTGGTTTACAATGATTCTTAATTGCTGCAATTCTTCATCGTTTCCCGCCTTGCTGGATTGAAATTTATTACATTTTCATCCTGTTGTTTGAAATTACAAAACATGAATGAGTTCAATTCTTTGGGAGTATTTGTCTGACACCTGATTGAATTGACTGAGAAATAAAATTGAAGGCTAGTTCACAATTTGGTTCCTGGAAAGTGACTACGTAGTAAAATTGCCAACCAGATCATAGTTAGTGTTAGTTCATACATTCAATCCAAATGTACAGTGAGGTCTCCACGCATCATATCTTGTTAAAGTTTTGGCCTGACTTATGAGGTAAATGAGTATCATTGAAAGTTGGTTGCTTTAAGAAATTTGTGGTGGAAATTCTTTGAGTTATAAATTTTTTAAAGTCAGAAATGAAATTTTGTTTTTATTGTTGTAACATTATCTTCGTGCCCAATTTGCTGGAATCAAAAGTTTTTGGATGCTGCTGGGGAAATTTGATTCTGGGATAATTTTCCTGGATTTTCTTTTCCATTTTCCAACAATGTTTCTGGATCATTTGCTGGGTATCTAGATTTAGTGTTTTTCTTATTATGGCAAATATGGGATACTGCTGGCCAGGAAAGGTTCCAGAGTCTTGGTGTTGCCTTCTATCGAGGTGCTGACTGCTGTGTTCTTGTGTATAATGTTAATTCTATGATATCATTTGACAATCTTAACAACTGGAGGGAAGAATTCCTTATTCAGGTATGTGATGCCACCTGCATATTTTACTGAAAAGCACATCCTACACATGGCTAACAAATTCCTTTTAATGAACCATCTGAAGGCAAGTCCTTCTGATCCAGAGAATTTTCCATTTGTTGTTCTTGGAAACAAGATTGATGTGGATGGCGGAAACAGTAGAGTGGTATGTATCTTATTGGGTTTGCACCTTTCTGCATCTCTGTTCCATACATAACCAGATGCATATATGTCTTCTTTGTATTTCCCAGTTTTTACATTGCAGCTTTAATATTTCAGGTTTCAGAGAAAAAAGCACGGGCTTGGTGTGCCTCGAAGGGAAATATCCCATACTTTGAGACTTCTGCCAAGGAAGGCGTGAATGTGGAGGAAGCTTTTCAATGCATAGCTAAGAATGCTTTGAAGAGTGGTCAAGAGGAAGAGATGTAAGAAAACTAAACATATTATCTGCATGCAAGTGCAATTTTTTTGCTTTTTGAATAATTACTTCTGCTAGAAAAGGTTGTCGATCATGATTCTTTGTTGATTATACTAAAGCTTGAATTGCAAGTTGAACCAAAATTATTTATTGGCATACTTTTAGATTCACACAAACACCTGCACACTTGGAATCTGAAATGATACTGATATTTCTTGTCTTTGTACTTCCTGCGGAACTCTTTGTATTATGACGTTACTTGCCAGATAGCATTGATGTTGGGAACAGCCATCGACCCAGGTCAACCGGATGTGAGTGCTAAATTCTGGCGTGGTTCTTCAGCGGCAATAAATTATATTACAAGTGCTCTTCATGATGTGGCCCTTTTCAGCCATTGTTACTGTTATTTATGAAGCTACTTTGTACATTAGCGTTTGTGGGAACAGATTGAGACCCAGATGCTGGTACTACCCTGTAAAAACTTGCTTGATTTGTTCAGTTTGTGTTTCATTTTTCCAGGCACTATTCCATAATTTTTGGCAAATATAGTCATTATTGCAGTGTGATTCCTTGGTTTGAATATTAAGATTTCTTGATAGTTTTTATAACAGAAAACAATCTGTTCGAAAAGTGAATGAAAAGATAAAGAGAAATGTTAAAAACTTAAGGAAAATGATCACAAATAACAACTCTACTATGTATTATTCTTACCATGCGAAATAATAAAGCACTATAGGACTTTCTGTCACCGGAAGAAGAAATATGAGACTTCTTTGGAGAATATGCAAATTCAGATGTCAGCCATGCATATAATTATGCACGAGGAGAAAACCTACAAGAATTATGCATGGAAATAAGACCTCATTATCAAGCTATTAATTATTCTCCATTATTGCTACTTAAGATCACAGTGTTAAGAGGAAAGGCTATACTCTCTGTATGTTGGCTTGTTCTGTGGTGCAGAAATCTCCTGATTCTCGTTCTTTGAGGTGCAATGTGACACCAAGAGACTAGTATGAACCATGAAGTAATTAATAGGACCCGAGAAGCTCATTATTCAAGTATAGCCAGCGAACTCAGGAAACAGATAATGCATGTTAAAGAATTATTTCAACTTATCCGGTGAGGCTCTGTTCAAATGTGTAATGACTGCTCATCCGAAAGCTTGTCACCTCTTTCCTTTTTTTTTTTTGCCTTTTCGGTTCGGACCACTTTTGGTTTACATTTCAAGATTTCGCACAAAGACATCAAGATTAAGCGAATCTTTGTTTTATCCATGCTAATGCATATATTGCATTTGAAATTAGGAGCAAGTATGACAACTTCCTAAAACATATTTTGGTGTCTGAAGTTGTTTGCATGGCACATCGTCTATTTAAGCAAGGAAAACTACAGATCAACCAAATAACCGAAAGTGCTTGTTATCTGAAAGATCAATTGGAGAGATTATACAGCAGGAGACGGCATATGTGCCTGAAACTCTTTGCTTATTAAATCATAGTCCTGTACCTCCTACATGTATCCTCATATACGAGGCGTTTCCAAAACAGAAAGAGGAAGGACGTCTGGGCACGTTCTGGTTTCATTTTCCAACAGTTCATAAATTACGAGCTCGGGGTAAATATTTACTACATTTGGACTCCTATTCTCCAACAAATTCTTATGAAATCTTAGTATATCTTCATCATGCTTGTTGATCCATAGTAATCGTAAAACAGAATATGATAATGTACAACACAAGCAAAAGTCAAAACCCATCAAAAATAATTTCACACAATTAAGGCAACTGAACTGAGAGTCTTATCCATCGATCATATGTATGAATCAGGTAATACTTCATCATTATTCATCAACTTGAGTCCTTAAAGTTCATTATGCACTGTTTTCATTTCAAAAATATTGGAAACTATTAGCATCCATTCTCCATTGAAGATTATAACTTTACATGTGACAGGATCAGTTTTTGCTCCTTCAAGAAACACATCAAGTGACACGAATTAGAAGTACAACCATGATGAAAATGCACGTCATCAGAAACATCACGAGCCATGTGAAGCAGGTAGTCTTGGAAGTCTTCGAGTATACCTCCACAGCCCGTACATTGGCATGTCCAGTGCTGGCCAAGCTTTGCTCAACTGCCTTCTCTGTTGAATCAAGTATCTGCACTCAAAGAACAATTAGATTCTCGCCCCAATAAAGTACTTGGTCATTCAAAATTGTCCATCATGGCTCACCAACACAGTTTAACTAAGTTTGGACTTACAAAATTAAAACTGCACCAAAAAGATAAAATGAGTTCTTATTTTAGCAATTGACCATGAAGGTGGATGGTCTGTAAACCAAGAAGATGTAATACACGAAAGACGTAGAACACAGTGATAGCATAATAAGCATGATGGCTCCTTTAAATGAAAACATCAGCAAACTACATAGATAAAACTAATAATATTTAAAATTGGAGAATTTGAACAATGGAAAGGTAATGAATTCCATCTTTCCAATAATTCTACTTCTCCAATAGAAATCCAACGAAAGGCAAGAGTATTGACCTCAGATTTTGTAGTTGGCTCTGTGACTAATTACATTTAAGTACTCAACTCAGAGGACTATTCTTTACTTTGCAAAATTTTAATGGCGAAACCATCAGGGCAGAATATCAAAGAAGAGAGTTCTTAAGCAAATTAGTTTTCTGTTACACATGTCAATCGACACATAGTTAAGACCAATTCTTATGATATAAGAGGTCATTGCAAAAATGAACTACAAACATAAGATGCTTACAGTAATGTAAAGAAATATTCACTAAAAACTTGTAATATAATAATCTTAAATTTTGTTTAAATATTATTACTAAAAAATATGTTTATAAATTCCTAATCTAAATAATTTACATCTTAAGTGCTTTCAATCTTTTTCCCACTTGATCTTCTTTTTCAAGCGCATTATTGGTGTTCCATCATCATCATAATTCGTACATATCTTGATCACTGAAAGTGTCATGTTCAATTCTAGGTACTTGTTTTCCAATGTAGTGGCCACTTGATATTTCTGCATATATGACATTATTTGCAAAATTCTTGCAGAAAAGTCCTTTTTCATTGCATAAACCATTAGAAGCATCAAAGTCTCTCCAAAATGTAATAGAACAGTCTTTTTATCAACCAATTCAGGAACAGGCAATCCATTTGGTAATGTCGTGTTCAAGAATTCCTCTTGATGGTAATTATGAATGTCATCAATGGCCTAATCAAAGTTAATAAATGTCTTACTTTCTCCACGAAATATGTGGCTCCATTTATTTGAGAAACTTCAGAAAATTTAACTCGGAAATCATATTGATTATCAATGCACAAGACCTATAATGTTGTTATCTAACAAAGGTCACTGATGCCTGAATTATATTATAACTAGTAAAACCAATAGTAAAGCTATTATCATAGTCAAAATCAACTTTAAGCACAAAGCAATCCATTCCAGATGATGCCAGAGCTTTGAGAAAATAATCTTTTTCCATTCTTTGTAACATTAAAGTAAAAGTACGCTCTATTGGAAGCAAGTAAATTTATCAGAGGATGCGCTTTCTACAACCAAAAGATAGGTGTAAACAAGAGCATCACTTCTCTAGCAACTCAAACAAATAGTCTAAAAACTGTAACTCATCGTCTATGACCTTATGAGATGCTCCACTTGTACAACTCCCTGCAAGAGACTCCCTGGGCACTTGAATTTCAGGCTGACAATGAACAAACTGAACTGAGCATATTAGTGGACTTCATAAGATTCTCAAAAACCATCAGAACTGAGCATATTAGTGGTTCTGTTCGGCAAGGAGAAACATAAATAAATACTCCAACTCAAAACCCTAGATCGTGTGAACTCACCAGAGGTGCAGCCAATTTGGAAACAATCTCTTCAACCTTCTCTGAATATTCATTCAGTTTCGCCTTTGAAACATAAAAAAAATCAAAAATTGCAATTTTCATCAACTGGTCTAGTTGGTAGGATTTTTTGGAATGGGTGGAGAGGGAGAGTAGCAGGTAGAGGCACGGTGGATAAGGAGATCAGTAGGCGCGGTGGAGAGGGAGAGTAGCAGGCGGGGGCACGGTGGAGAGGGAGATCAGCAGGCAGGGGAGGTGCGGCGGAGAGGACGAGCAACAGGCGTAGGCGCGGTGGAGGCAGAGCAGCAGGCACAGTGGAGAAGACGACAGTGAGTGGAGAATCGTCGGTGGGCAAATTTGGCATATAGTTTTGGGGTAATCAGCTGATTACCCCAAACGCTGCTTACTAGAAGCTTCTTGGTTTTAGATGATTGGGTTGAATCAGCCAACCCAATCAGCTAATAACCAAACACCTCTAATAGCTGTTAGATGGAGTCAATAAGCTAAATGTTAGTCAACCAGCTAATTTTTAGCTGATCAGCTACTATCCAAACACAACCATAGTTCCTTACATTGTTTAAGGCAGTAATGTACTATGGAATATTAGATCAATTGACCATATAAAAGGCGTTAAGGGGTCATCAAAGACCCAAAGATGTATTTAGGAAAAATTTTCTTAATTATGTAATTAAGATGAAAATTGTAAGAGTTAAACAAGTTCTCACTATAGAGATTCTTATAGAATTCTCTAATTAAGTCATTATCCCAGTAGTAACATAATCATCATATAGTGATATAGTATGAGATATTAAAATGATTAACTTTAGTGCGAGTGTGAGATTGTTAGTTTATGCCCTTATAGGCAATCGGTTGGTTGCAATTTGATGTATGAAATTATTATTTAATTAATAAAAGGAATTTTATCTTTATTTATTAAGCTAATTACAAACCCTACTACAAACTCAAACCCACATCAGTGTTCAACCATGAATGACGATAGAGGTACGGTGTATAAGACGATTGTTGTTTCAGAGGAAGGGGTGCTTCCTGTATCGACTGAGGACGAGGCTATCGAAGGTATTGTTTACGACATCAACGACCTCACTGTTGATTCCTTTGACAATCCTCCTTTTTGTTTGGTTGGTCGATTCCTCACTGATCGTATAATCAACTACAACGCTATGGTCCATACGTTGGCCTCTTTGTGGCGACCCCTTAGAGGGGTTCAACCCCGAAAATTATCGGGTGATCTTTTTCTTTTCCAGTTTTTTCATAAGGTGGATGTTCATCGTGTTTTAGATATGTCACCATGGTCCTTTGACAATCTACTGCTCATCCTAGATATGCTTGGGGCTACGCATAATCCTTTGGAGATTCCTTTATTCTTTATTCCAGTTTGGGTCCAAATCCATGGTCTTCACTCCGGATTTCGATCGGCGAGGGTGGCATCTAATGTTGGAAATGCTATGGGGAAGTTTATGCATGTCGATCCTGATAATTTTAGTGATTTCTAGAACTCTTATTTGAGGGTGTGAGGGCAACTGGATGTTCGTAAACCGATCAAGGAATCGATGCGTTTGAAAAAAGAAGGTGGTGACTGGTGTACCGTGACATTTGTCTATGAGAGATTACCGATGTTTTGTTTGATATGTGGTTTTATGGGACATACAAAAAGGTTTTGTCCTCGAATCCTTGATTTTCCTCCGGGAAAAGCAGTTCAGAAATACTCACCAAGTATTCGTGCTCCAACACGCCGTTCACAGCCATCGTTTGGTTCCAAATGGCTACGTTTGGCCCAACCAGCTGGGGGAGATTGGGATTCAAACTCAAAGGATATTGCAGAATCTTCAAGCGCTTTGACTACTTCCAAATATGTCAAGAAACTGGTAATCCCAAATGTTATGGTAGATGGAGATTCGGTGCAATATGGTAGTCATCATTCTGCTCTGCCTTTAGGAAATCACGGAGTAGATGTTGAAAAAATTAATGTATTTGATTCGAAAAGAAAGAGATTGGGCTTGGATCATTTGCAGAAGGCTCAGGATGTTGCTACTCACGAGAGCATGCCCATTGATCCCAAAACATTAACGGTGACGTCTGGTTCCCAGACGCGCCGACATAGATGAGTTGTTTGAGTTGGAATTTTCGTGGACTAGGCAATCCATGAGCAATTCAAAATCTTCAGTTTATTGTCCAACAAAAAAGACCTTGTTTATTTTTCTCATTGAAACTTTGTCATTGTCTTCTAAAATTTCAGAAATAAAGACTCTTTTGGGTTACGATGATTTTGTAGCGGTAGATTGTATTGGTCATAGTGGTGGCCTTGCTTTAATTTGGCGTGCTGTTTCTTCTGTTTATGTTTTGAACTTATCTTTGCGGTGTATTGATGTGAAAGTTCGGGTTTAGGATGTTGGAAATTGGAGAATCACAGGTTTTTATGGGCACCCTGATCGGAGTCGGTATAAGGAGTCTTGGACACTTCTTCGTAATCTAGCTGACTGTAGTAGTTTGCCTTGGGTTTGCATCGGCGATTTTAATGATATTTTAGCACCGCATGAGAAGCGAGGGGGTAGAAGACAACCTCACCATCTCATGGAGGGTTTTCGGAAGGCTATTTGTGATGCTGGACTTTTTGATTTTCCCATGGGTGGTTATCAATTCACTTGGGTTCATGGACGGAATACTGATAATTGGATACAAGAAAAATTGGATCGTGTATTGGTGTCTGAGGCGTGGAGCTCTTTATTTCCTTATGCGCAAGCTGCCTCTTTGGAAACCTCAACCTCGGATCATCTTCCCATTCTGCTTGAGATGCGTACCTTTATTTTACGTACACGAGCCAGTCATTTTTGTTATGGAAATAGCTGGTCTAAGGAGCCCAATTGCTGCGTGGTAGTACAGAACAGCTGGGATTCTTCTGTTGGGGATGAGGTTCAGGATCGGTTATCTCTTTGTGGTCAAGCTTTATATAGGTGGGGTCTAGACTTGCGGGACTTTAAGAAACGAGAGTTGGAAGACAATCTTCGGCTTATTAAACAACTACGAGGTTCGCGTGGCCTGCAGGATTCGGAACGGTTTCATGCAGCAAATCATATGTTTTTCCATATTTTGCACGAGCGAGAAGTCCAGTGGAAGCAACGATTGAAGGTTTTTTAGCTTAAGGATGGTGATTCTAACACGTGATTTTTCCATTCTATGGCAACACATCGTTAGAAGAAAAATTCTTTATGTCGGCTTAAGGATGATTTAGGTCGGTGGATTGATAGCGCGACGGGCTTGGAATCTTTGATTTCTTCTTACTTCACTGAGATGTTTACAGCTAACCCCTGTGATCTTGAACATGTGGTTGATTTAATCCTTGCTTGTGTTACTTCTCAAATGAACGAACTGTTAAATGCTCCTTATACTTCGGATGAGGTGAAGATAGCGATCTTTAGTATGCATCCAGATAAATCCCCTAATAGTGACGGCTTTAATCCAGGCTTTTACTAGACCCATTGGGATACAGTAGGTTCAGCAATTACAGAGGCATATATTGATACTCTGACTAGGGGGACCATACCAGCTTGGTTGAACGAGACAATTCTTGTTCTTATTCCTAAAAATTCTACACCTGAGACTATAGGGGATCTCTACCCCATAGCGCTTTGCAATGTGTTGTATAAGGTTGTTAGTAAGGTTATTGCTAATCGTTTGAAGATTATCCTGCCTGACATTGTGTCTCCATCTCAAAGTGCATTTGTTTCCGGTAAACAAATTCAAGATAACAACATTATTGCGTTTGAGCTGATGCATTGTTTCCAGAATAAGAGGCGAGGTAATGAGGGGTACGCTGCATTAAAAATGGATATTAGTAAGGCATATGATCGTATGGAGTGGAGTTATATTTCTGCGATTCTGGTTCAATTTGGTTTTTCTCAGCAGTGGATTAAGTTGGTAATGGAGTGTGTTACCACAGTTCAGTATTCGATTCTGCATAAGGGGAGATTGTTGGGTCCTATCCATCCTTCACGCGGGTTACGCCAAGGGGATCCTCTTTTCCCGTATATTTTTATCCTATGTGCTGAAGGTTTGTCGCGATTAATTTCAGATGCGCTTTCGAGGAATGTGTTGCATGGTTGTTCGATTTGTCGAGGTGCTCCTAGTATTTCACATTTATTTTTTGCGGATGATAGTTTATTGATTTTTCAGGCTATCGGTGAAGAAGCATCAGTGATCAAGAACTTGGTGAATTTGTATGCGGTGGCTTTAGGCCAATCGATTAATTTCCCTAAGTCGTCTGTCTGTTTTTCTAAGAACGTTTCTTCTCATTACCGGCAAAGTGTATGCTCCCTTCTAGGTGTGTCTGAAAGTGATGATTTGGGTACCTATTTAGGTCTTCCGACGTGAGTTGGTATCAACAAGAGACAAATGTTCAAATTCCTCAAGGATCGTATGTGGCAAAAGCTTCATTCTTAGAAAAAACAGTTCCTGTCTCGTGCCAGAAAGTTAGTTTTGTTGAAATCAGTGTTGCAATCTCTTCCTACCTATGTGATGAGTTTATTTTTAATTCCCAAAACACTTTGTTATGAGCTCCAACAGATTATGGCGTCATTCTGGTGGGGTAAAGGTCGGAATCAGGATCGTGGAATCCATTGGGTTTCCTGGTGGAGAATGGCTAGACCGAGAGCATGTGGAGGTCACGGTTTTAGGAAACTCCATGAGTGTAACTTGGCAATGATAGGAAGACAGGCGTGGAATCTCTTCACTAAGCCAACTACGCTAGCAGCCCGACTTCTAAAGGCAAATATTTCCCCACATCCTCTTTTTTGGAAGCTCCGGGAAACAACCCGAGCTATCTTTGGTGGAGTCTGTGGGAGTGTCAACAGCTTATTCGGAATGGAGCAGCTATTCGTATTGGGTCCGGACGTTTAGTATTGGTGTGGTCGGATCCATGGGTGCCTACCTTGCCTAACAAACGAATATTATCTCCACGACCAGCTGTAACGGATGTTCTCTTTGTTTCAGATCAAATCTTGCAGGGTCGTTGGAATATGTACAAGATTTCTTCAATTTTTTCAGAGGAGGAGAGTGAGGCAATTCAGTCTATTCCCTTATCAGCTCGAATCTTTGAGGATTCGTGGTTTTGGGTAAATGATTCAAAAGGTCGGTATAGTGTAAAGAGTGCTTACAAAATGTTAACTACTTTGCCTTCTGAAGTTTTTCAGTCTAAGGCCGTTATGCAGTGTTTATGGAGTCTCCAAGTCTTGCCGAAAGTCCAGAATCTATTATGGCAAGCAATCAGTCAAGCTCTTCCAGTTCGAGTGCTTTTTCGACAAAGGCTGATTCCTATTGATAGTGGCTGTCCGTTTTGCCATTTGAATGAGGAGACTATTTTCCACTGTCTTGTTGATTGTGAAGTAGCAAGATTGTTGGATTATTGCAGGTTTATAGACGTTTGTGCAGCCCCCTGGGAATTTCTTTTCATGGATCGTGCACATTTTGTAGCTGAGTGATACTTATTTGGTTTGTCTTGGTATGATGGTGGTGTTGTCTTTATGGGAAGCTCGAAACGACTTAGTTTGGCACTAGCGACATAGAACTCCTGCTCAAATTGTGCACAAAGCTCAGGGTTTTTTTTGCATGATTGGTTAGCAGCAAAGGTTACGAGGGCCGAACGAAACTTGACTCATGTTCCTCATTCATGGATTAAACCACGTCTAGGCATGTTGAAACTCAATGTGGATGTTGCTTTTTTTAATAATATTGCTGTGGGATTCGGTATGATTTTACGTGATGATAGGGGTTCGTTTTTACGAGCCATGCAACAACGACTCCCAGTACGTATGGATGCAACAACAGCAGAGCTTTTCGCGATAAGGGAAGCACTTAGCATGATTAAGGATGAGGGTTGGTCTAATATCGTTGTGGAGTCAGATGCCCAAATTTGCGTTAAAACTATTATTGATCCCAACTATACTGATTTATCTTGTTTTGGACTTCTAGTTTCTGATTGTAAGTCTCTTTTAGTTGAGACGAATGTGATGCTGAACTATGTTAGACAATCTACGAACGGTGTTGCTCACTTACTAGCTTGAGCCTCTCGTTCCATTGCAGATTCAGTAGTTTGAACCGTTCCACCTAGTAGTATTTTGGATGTTCTATCCTTTAATAATCAATGATAACCATATTTTCCTCAAACAAATTTATATTTATGTATTATTCCTAAATGTTCCTAGTTGTAATTTCATTAAGACGGGATCTTGTTAAAATAGTAAAACTAGCACACATTACGTTTCTTTCTTATGAAGAAAGTAACTGATCTTATAAATTAAAGTATAGAGATACTTAAACAAATTTATATGTACTTATTAGAGAATAAATCACTGAATTGACCCGACTTTGAGAATTTCAAATTCACAGATACTTATGTATCTATGAATTTCCTCATAATGATGGTTGTATAATTGATCATTAGACTTAAGATTACTAAGGTATCTTATGTGCGAATTATTATGTTTTGATGCTACTTATGAACTATTCTAGGATAATTCGGTCGGTAGCACTTTGATGTAGTATGAATCATACTGAGATAGTTAGGTAAGTCAATAAAAGATTCGTCACTTTAAAGTAATTAGAAAAAATGTTTTACTGTTCTTGATTAATAGTGATTTATAGAATTCTCTGGTCATAGTGAATTAACATTTGAAAAGGTGTTTTTAAATGTCAATTATAAATCAATTACTAATTAGCAAAAATGAACATTATTGGGTACAAAAGATTAGACACTATATTCATACTCTGTCTAATTAGAATATTGAATGACGAAAGGATTACATTATACATCATAAAAATGTATGGACAGGTTAAATCAAACCACTTTGACATTTATTATATTTGGACGGTCATGACATGTTGTTAAATGTCAATCTTGATTTATGATTATAAATTGTTTAATTAAAAAATTAAATCAGGTATGATTTCTTATTTTATGATTTTATACTTTATTATTTAAATTATTTAATTATCAAGATCCGATCGATGTAAAACTTTATTTTTTCGCTAGATCATGATTCGATAACGATTGATTTCTAATAATTAATACTTCTTGCAACCCATAAGATCCCCCTTGTGTTCCAGCCCACCCCCACCGGTTAAGTACAGGGTAGAAGGGTCTATTCCTGTAGAAGAAGCCAATCTGGGTCGCTTTCCGCTTGTATGCGCCGGCTTCCAAGATCTTAGTTGGAGTAACAATCGCTTTCTCAATTTCGTTTCTTTCTCTTGTTATTTTTTATATGACATGATTCATTCCCATATTGTTAAGAGTATTCAGAGTTGATCTCTACCCACTTGAATTATTTATTAATCTCATTTCTCGCCCCTGATGTAAGTTTTCCAACTTCCACTTGGTGTCTGTCAAACATGGTATTTATGAAGCTTCAAGCTTCTTTTCCCAAAGGCCCACCACTAGTTGACTTTTTCCCGTCTTCCGGCAATTTATGCATGCACTTGCAACCAGAAGCCAAAGACGCCTTCCTTCTCACTCCCACTTGCAATTAAGATAACGATCTTCATTAAGTATCGGAAAAACAAATGGTTGTTAGACTCAGAAGAGGCCAAACATAATATATATGCAGTTGAGATTCAACAATATTCCAGAAGCACCTCTAATACAATCTAGTGTTGACGAATTTTCCTTAATTCACAATCAGTTAAAACACACAAAAGACACTTTGAGAGCTAATCACTTATTCCATACGGCAAGTTTTTACCAAACAACCTTAAGGGCTAAGCTTCTGAACAAATCCAAACAAGATCTATTTGTAAACAATCTCGATTGATGCCTTAACCAAATGGCTTTGTTCTTATATTTGAGTTCAATTATATGATATTTTTGTGAGCTTTAAAAAATTCTTGTTGATCTAATTTAAGGTCTTCAATTTAATAGAAACTAATTAAGTAATTAACCTGATGAAGAGTAGTATCATCCCTCCTTAGTTGTTTTAGGTACGAGAACTAGAGAACAATTTGATTCCATTCTGTTATCTAGGGGTGTTCATGGTAGGGTAGCCTGACCCGTTCATAAGTAACCTGAACCTGAACCTGAACCTGAATGTCAGGTTCGGCGATTTCACGAACCTGAACCTAAACCTGACTCTTAAGTGGTTGGGAGTACGGATAGTCGACAAACAAATGGTTAACAGACTCTTAAGTGGCCAAACACAATATATATACAGTTGAGATTCAACAATGTTCCAGAAGCACCTCTAATAAAATGTAGTGTTTAACGATCTTTCCTGCAAAGCCAGCCAAAATACAAATGACACTTTGGGAGTTAGTTAATTATCCCATACAAGTTTATGCCTAACAATCTTAATGAATAAGCTCCTGAACAAATCCAAACAAGGCTTGTTTGTAAAAAATTATCATGGATGCCTTAACTATTGGTTTATGCCCTACAATCAGTCGGTTTGGTTATAGTTTTGTGATAATTATTTAAAGACATTATTTATTTTGTACATATTTAGATTTATATGATAAAATCCATGAGATAATTATACATTGCAAATAAAATTATAATGAAATTATATTGCATTTATGTATTATCCTTAAAATATTCCTAGTCATTGTTATATTAAGAATGGACATTAATAAAACGTAAAAAAACTAACGCACGTTATGTTTTTTTCTTATAAAGGAAGTAGTCAATCTTATAGGCTAAAGTATGGAGATAAATAAATATGTAGGTGCTTATTAGATAACATGTTCACTAAACAGACCCAAATGAGAAATCCATTTGGAACATTACTAGTATGTCTATGAAATTCTCATTGTGAAGATTGTATAAATGATCATTTGACTTGATGTCTCCAAAGTTATCTTATATAAGAATTTCTATGTTTTGATACTACTTATGACCTATTTAATCACGAGTCTATCAATCGGTAGTCATTGGATATACGATGAACTATATGGAGGTAGTCGTGTGATCAAGATAGGATTCATTAACCTAAAGTAATTAGGGAGAATGTTCCGTTGTTCTCGATTAGTATTAATTCGGGAAATCCTTGGTCAAGGTAAAATGACGCTCTGTAAAATAGTTTACAAATGTCATTAATTGAATCAATAACTAATGACTAAGTGCTAATATGATTGGACTCAAAATATAGTAGACATTAATTGTATACTTTATGTCTAATCTGAACATAGTATGATGAAATGATTGAATTATACGAAAAATCATACCCTGAAAGATTAGTCAAAATTACTTTGACATTCCAAAATATTTGAGTAATTATGACTCGTTGTTAGGCGCCAATCTTGATCTATGTTTATAAATTGTTTAATTAGAGAATTAAAGAGCTTTAATTTATCTAATTCTAATTCTAATCATGAATTATAATTATAATTTCTAATTATTGTCAACATATTTGAGAATCTAATAGGTCTCACAAATAAAATGGGTTGAAGAGAGCAAAGTTAGTCTAATCAAGTTATACTTGATTGTAAAGTTTTAGAAACTTTATGATGGATATGAGATATTTAATAAATAATGATCAATATGAAATATTGATCCAATTTGGGTATAATTAATATTTAATTAGAATTATTTGCAATTCTAATTAATATTTAATTAAAATTATAGTTTAATTGACATTATTATATTACTAAAATAATATTTTTCCAACAATTTCAATAGTAATTTCTATATTGATCTCTTAAAAATTAAAATTCTTTTAGGTGAGCTACGTGCAAAATATCTTTTCCCTCTGTTACATATCCTTAAATATACACTTTATGTTAAAGCTTGTTAATATTAACATTTCACTACATTTTAGGTAGTGACAGAGCCAGAAATTTAAAATAGGGGGCCCAAATATTTATTTTTTTAAAAATCTTGGGGGCCCAGTGTACCAATGAGCTCCAAATAACTCCATCCATATATAGTTTTTCAAATGCTTGGGGGGCCAATGCACCATGGGCCCTCACATAGCTCCGTCGTTGATTTTAGGTATACTGCTTTTAAAATTAATTATATGACAAATCAATGAAAAAGTATCTTAATACTAATATTATGATTTTCTATCATATTTTAAATTTATGCAAATAATTTTTTAATAATAACCTGATAATGAAGAGCTGTTATTTTCCTTTTTAATTTTTTATGTTATGTCATCTTTTTGTCTGTTCAAATTTGTTTTATTTTGGGGTATGTCTATGTAAGTCTACATTTTCTTATATTTGAGTTGTTTTATGATATTTCTGAAGCTTTAACTTCTTTAGAAAATTCTTGCTGATTTAATTTAAGGTCTTTAATTTAAAAAAATTAAGTAGATTGTTTAATTTTTGAAAACTTTAAGAATCAAATTCTTTATACAATGTTAAAATTGTATTTAATGATTTTAATTATGAAAGACATATATTCTTGAAAAACCTCAGGGAACTGATCTGTTCAAGTTGCAGTCATTATGAATGAGAATTGATAGTAATAATGTCGTGTCTTCTCTATTGCATAGGTTTCACTTGGTAAATGCCTGTTCCCGGTGATAAACCCGCAAAACAAAAGGACTAGCACCAAAGCTTGTATTACTTTGATGTTTAAATAAATGAACGATAGTATAAACAACATATTTTGGTGTTAGAATGTATACAATTTC
Organism: Erythroxylum squamatum; assembly: GCA_025629845.1. NCBI lineage: Eukaryota > Viridiplantae > Streptophyta > Magnoliopsida > Malpighiales > Erythroxylaceae > Erythroxylum > Erythroxylum squamatum. The sequence goes on from JAOTBA010032205.1 coordinate 32,157, forward strand.
TGCATATAATTTAAATCTTATGTCTTATCTGTCGTATGTGATTTACTTAGTGTATATATGATAGTGTGTTAGAGACAATCCATATCGTTTTATTAAAAATTCTTCTTTTGATCTCTAGTAGCATTTTGTAAACGATCTAGAAGGGGGGTTGAATAGATCTTTAACCTTTTTCTTTGTAAAGTTCTACAAACAATCAGAAGTTAGTACACACAAAACAATTTAAACAAAATTAGATGTAAAGAGTAGGGAAGAAAAATAAACACTGTTTTTATAGAGGTTCGGTGCTAAGACCTACGTCCTCTACCTAAGCTCCCACTTAGGATTTGGCAAACCA
>JAOTBA010032234.1:0-16398 GCA_025629845.1 Erythroxylum squamatum
CCTTGCACAAATGTCAAAAAAATCACTACCTTATACCCATGAAAAGATAAAACACAGTACTACACTTCTCATGAAGGACTTCAAAGCCAATTCCATTTCTATCAAGCTCAAAACTATCATACAAGTTTCTGCCCTGACCATCAGTCAATGACCTAATTTCAGTCCAATCTTTGAAATTTCATAAGTCCCAATTCTGTTATCTAAAAATTGCATGCTATATACCATTTTCAAGATAATTACTTCCTCTACAACTCTTCAGAAGATCACTCAAGCCAATTCACTTCACAGAAATTGCTAAAATTGCTTCCAAGCAGAATGCTCACAAAACCAACACTTAGGCTAGGTTTTACCAAATACACAAAATCAGTCCATAGTCAACAGTTCATATCTCCCAATATACACATCGAAAAATTGCAAAATCAGTGGCAATGGAAAGCTAACTTGATAGGCTTCAACTTTCATGAAGACCATTTTTACCAATTCCTTCTACATAAATCTAGAAAAATCACCAAAGTTTCGGATTAATACTTTCGGTTACTGTTCATACAGTACATACCCTGAACTTTCCAAGCCAAAATTCAACCTCTTAAGGCTACAATTAGACAACACCTATTTCACACAAAATTGTAGCCAACAAACTCAAGTTTAATTTGGCACAAACCTCACCTCATTTGAATAACCACACAAGTAGTTATGATCAAAACAGTGTAATCGGTCAAAACTCCATTTTCCAGCTTTACTTCTCAATTCACTTCCCAACACTTCCAATACCAATTCCACATGCATAAGCATCCTAATGACACAAGAATTGAGTCAATAGGTCATCAAGACCTTCACTTCAATATAAATCCATAAATTTCAGCATCCATCTTCAATCATTTTCCTTTTTAAAGATTAATCATCTAACATGGCTAACTTCACTTTTAATCATCTTTACACTCTACTTACATTCATCAAATTTTACCCTCTCAATATATATCAATCAACCATCAATTAAGCAAGCCAATTTCATATTCACATAAACAAGCATAGGTCACATTCAATTTGATGCATAAACATCACAATGAATACATCAAATAAACAATCAACACTTAAACATAAGCTTACCAAATCAAAGCTTCCACCTTGTCAAGACTCTTCAATTCTTTAACTACCTTACTTCTCAATCCCATGTATGGTTCTCCTCATCATAAGGAGATAGTAGACTTAACTTGTATGGCATAAAAGGAAGGCTCTTAAGGTTGAAGACAAGAAACAATTTCACTAAAGACATGAAGAAGTCGATGGAGAGACAAAGGGGGGAAGGGTTTTCGGATGAAATGAGAATATATGCAAAGAAGCTTAAATTTTCATGTCTTAACAATGAAGTTACCGAAACTATAGGGATGGCATAAGACAAAAGCCATAACTCCTTTAAGACACTTGGCATTTTTCTTAAAAAGGACAAAATACACAAAAGACAAAAATTAATCAATGGTCTTTGATATAAATAAAGTTTCAATCCAATTTTCAAGAGTCCACTTTCGGTCAAAAACAAATATGTAATAGTCCAGTACCACGTGACAGTACTTTTCACTTCTGAAAATCAACCGGTTCGCCACTTGGCGATTTTTTTCCGGTCCGGAAATTTTCTCCGGAAAATTTCAGAAAAATTCCTATAATTCCCATAAAATGTAAAACACACAATAGATCACTCCAATAAATTTTTCAAGCACAACTTCCACAGTATTCACAATAAAATGCCGTTTAGGCCCAATTACCGGGAAATAATCATGAATGCATGTACAGTTATTTCATTTGCACAAATTCACAATTTACAAATACCAGTATGCATAAACAATTCTAATTAAGCCTAATCACTCTCAGCCTTTGCTAAATTACTAATTTACCCTTCCTGTCGGGGGTGGGATGTTACAACATGTGTTATTTTTCAAGAAAAAAGATGGTCACTTAGGCTATAAGTGGATTACAGAGAACTGAATAAAGTAACTGTGAAGAATAAATATGCACTGCTTAGAATAAATGACCTTTTTTATCAGCTTAAAGGTGCAGGTGTTTTCTCTAAGATTGATCTGAAATTGAGGTATTACCAGTTGAGAGTAAAGGAAGTAGATGTCCCTAAGACAACTTTTAGAACGAGATATGGGTATTATGAACTCTTAACGATGCCTTTTAGACTTACAAATGCTCCAGTAGCTTTTAAGGATCTCATGAATCGTATTTTCTGTCCTTACTTGGATCAATTTGTTGTATTCTTCATTAATGATATCATGGTTTATTCTAAGAATCAAGAAGAGCATAATGAACGTCAGAGAATTTTTCTGCAGACTTTAAGGGATAAACAACTTTATGTCAAGTTCAGTAATTGTGAATTTTGGCTTGATGAAATTTCTTTCCTTGGTCATGTCATATCAGTAGGGTTAAAGTTGATCCTAAAAAGATAGAAGCCATTCTAGAATGGAAGCCACCTAGGAATGCTTCAGAGATTAAAAGTTTCTTAGGTTTAGCAAGATACTATAGAAGATTCGTTAAGAGATTCTCCATAATTGCAGCGCCTTTAACCAAGTTACTTCAAAAGAATGCAAAATTCATGTAGAGTCATAAATGTCAAGAAAGCTTGAGAAGCTAAAGGCCATATTGACTGAAGCGCTTGTTTTTAAACAACCTGTACCTAATAGAGACTTTGTGATCCACAGTGATGCCTCACATAATTGGCTTGGATGTGTACTCATGCAAGAGGGAAGGGTAGTTGCTTATGCTTTTAGGCAACTTAAGCCTTATAAAAGGAACTACCTGACCCATGATTTAGAGTTAGTAGCGTTAGTCTTTGTTTTGAAGATTTGGAGGCATTACTTATTCTTAAGTTGTCATTTTGTGCTTATTTTATATTTAAATCTCTTTAATGTGATGAAATTATTATTCAAAATTGATGGATTTGTTTCTTAATTGTTCTCAGATGATTTTTAACACTTAAGAGATGAAATTGAATAAAAAAGATGCAAAGGAAACAAAGATAATCCAAAAATTTTAGATTGACAGCAAATTCAGTGACTAAGCGTGGGCACGTGCAAGGACAAAAACTATCTGCAAGATCTGTTTTTAAATACAGATCTTATTCACTTAAGATTTTTATGATTTTGAAAATCAGATTGCATCCTTATTGTTGGGGACCGGCCATTTGAATCTGGGGGAAGATTATCTGCAAAAGATCATGGAAAAAAGGAGGGGATGGAAGGAGATAAAAAGGACTTTATGTTACTTTTCACGCATACCACTTTAGGGGATAGTTTTTACATTTCTGCAGCCTTTCTTCTTGCTTTTTGACAGCCATAGTTAGGTCTTTCATTTTATGCAGTATTTCTCTAGGAGTTTTCGAATTTTCTAGGAAAGAATAGGGATGGAGACTTTACATTTGACTATTTCTTTACTGATTTTCACTTTTTTTTTGGTAAATATTGATTTTCACTTTTGTTATGAGTAGCTATCCCTTTTCTTGGTTGAGGGAAACCATGTTATCATCTATTATGTGTGAGATGTTTCAATAAAGTTTGTTTTGTTGATGAATATCGATTGCCTTCTGAATTGCTTTTTATGATTGAATTGATTGATTTCTAGGATGCGTAACTAGGAATTGATTCGTTTTATAACCAGATTAGTGAAATATGACATTCAGTTTTGCTAATCACAAGTGGCAATTAGAATTACCATTTTTATGTTAGAGTTGGAAATTCTAAGAAGAAACTCATCTCGATTAAATGAATTGGTTTCTTAGTTCTTAAAGTTATTGCTCAATTGAACTTAAGATCGTATCTAAGTTGTTGATTAATAAGAATGCGTAGAATACATGTTTCTATTCTTAAAAACATTACCCAATGAATGTTTGTTCATGAACTGAATTTTATATTAAGGATCCATATTAGTGTGATAACATCGATGACCCGAAACCAAGGTTTGTCTATTAAATTTTCAAATCCAATTACTTTTGTTAATTTTCGATTTTTGTTATTTCTAAACTCTTAAATTCATGTGAATTGAAACCCCCCCTTTCGTTACTTTATTTTAGTTTTGAACTTGTAAACTCTTTACCGTTAAAATTTCTCATGGGAACGATGCCTACTTTCCACTACTACATTAAGTTGTATTGATGAAAGTTGGTTTCTTTTTGAATTTGGTTACAGGCGACAGCAATACCAAATTTTGGGGTCGTTGCTGGGGAATTTCTCAATGGTATATGTATGTTACACAAGTAGACAAAACAACTCAATTATTATTTGATTCAGAGATCGAGAAGATAGCCAAAAGGCTTTAGAAACAGACGAAACAACAGCAACAAGTGCAGAAAATGGAACGGATGGCAGCAAACTGAACTCTTCGAGAACTAGTCGTGCCCATGGATGCTCAATAGCCCCACTGCATTAACTTTCCAAATTTAGGTGACAACAATACTTTTGAATTAAAATCTGGGCTGATCCATATATTACCTAATTTCAGGGGTTTACTGGGAGAGGATTCGTACAAACACCTAAAGGAATTTGACGTGGTTTGCATGGGAATGAAGCCAACAAATGTTATGGTGGAGCAAATTAAATTAAGATCCTTCCCATTTTCGCTCAAGGATGATGCTCAAGATTGGTTATACTATTCAGCTGGAGAAAACGTGCAAACATGGGATGAAATAAAGAGGCTTTTCTTTGAGAAATATTTTCCAGCATCGAGAGCCGCCAACATTCGGAAAGAAATTTGTGGCATTTGACAACATACGGGAGAAACACTCTACGAATATTGGGAAAGATTCAAGAAACTTTGGGCTAGCTGTCCACACCACCAAATAGCCAACCAGTTGTTGATCTAAAACTTCTACGAAGGTCTTTTGCTCTTAGATAGGAGTATGATTGATGCTGCAAGCGGTGGCGCTTTAGTAGACAAAACATCGACAGCCGCAAGGGACTTGATAGTGAATATGGCTTCCAATACCCAACAATTTGGAATACTTACTGGGAATGGAACAAAAACCGTGAATGAGGTGAATGTGACCACATTGGAGAAAAGATTAGATGACCTTACTTCTTTAGTGCGACAAATTACGGTTACGAAGAAAGAAGAAGCAAAGGTATGTAGAATATGTTCAATGTTAAGGCATTCCACTTATGTATGTCCGGTTTTGCAGGAGGAAAACACAGAACAAGTGAATGCCGTGGGAGGTTTTGCTGGACCAAATCAAAGGAAATATGACTCATTTTTCAATACTAATACCTATAATCTGAGTTGGTGCGATCACCCGAATTTTCGTTATGGAAATCTTCAAGGACAGCAAGCAAACATGAATTTTCAGCAGTATAGACAATCGTATATGTCTCGACAACATCAAAATACAACATCCAATTTTGAAGGTAAGCCCTTTTTGGAAGATATAGTTAATCTTTGGCTACTAACACTTTGACATTTCAGCGGAATACTGAAAGTATCCGAAATATTGAAAATCAAATGAGCCAAATGGAAACTGCCATAAATAGATTGGAAGCACAAAATTCTGGAAATTTTCCAGCACAACCGGAGATCAATCCCAAACAAAGTGCGAAGGCTATCACGTTGCAGAGTGGTAAGGAATTGCAAGAACCATTTCTGAAAATTTCCAGAAGAGAGGTAGAAGAAGAAGCAACGCAAAAGGTACCTGCATAACCAGAAAAAAAATGCAGACAACTCTACAGAATATGGTGGTTCTACCCCCTTTTTCGAGTAGATTTGCCAAAGCAAAAAAGGAAGAGCAAGAGAAGGAAATATGGGAGACTTTCCAAAAAGTTCAGGTAAATATTCCTCTATTTGACGCGATTAAACAGATTCCACAATATGCGAAATTTCTTAAGGAAACTTCAAAGAGGAAACTAAAATTTGATGAGAAAGTGCAATTGAGGGAGAATGTTTCAGCTATTTTGCAAAAGAAAAAGCTTCCACCCAAATGTCAAGACCCAGGTATGTTCATTATCCTATGTCAAATTAGTGAATTGCGAATTGAAAATGCTATGTTAGATTTGGGTGCGTCCATAAATGTCATGCCATATGATGTTTATAAATCTTTAAATGTAGGACCTCTTAAAGAAACTAATGTAGTGATTCAATTAGTAGATCGCTCAAATGCTTATCCAAAGGGTGTGTTAGATGACATTTGGTTTAAGTAGGAAATATGTTTTTTTTGGTTGATTTTTTATATTTTATAGATAGGCACCGATGATACATCTTCTTTAACCCTGATTTTATTTGGAAGGTCGTTCTTGAAAATCACTAGAACAAAAATTGATGTTCATGATGGGTCTTTAACTATAGAATTTGATGGTGAATTAATTAAGTTCAATATATAAAATTGCATGAAAATTCTAGATGACGAACATCCTATTGTTTTTGTGGATTTTATTGACACATGGATGCAGGAAATTTCGATTTTGAAGGACAAAGATGAGCTTGAGACAATCTTGGAGATAGGAGAAGCACCACGGTGGAAGGACAACCAGGAATCGGTTTTTTCCAATAATAAAATGGAGACGTTGTTATGCCAAATGGAGGACACTAAACCAATGATGAAGGAGCTGCCGTATGTGGAGATGTCCAAAAGTAATGCCAAGTTATTGTCATCATTGGTCCAGCCACCAAAGTTGGAGTTGAAGAGCTTGCCTAGCCATTTGAAGTACATCTTTTTAGGTGAGCAAGACATGATACTTTTTATAATCTCTAATCAACGTACAGTTTTGCAGGAAAGTCAACTGATTCACGTGCTAATGGAGCATAAGGAAGCTTTCAGTTAGACAGTGGCTGATTTGAAGGGTATTAGTCCCACCATTTGTATGCACCGAATTTTGATAGAGGATGAAGCAAAGGAGGTGAGGCAACCCCAAAGTCGTCTAAATCCACCCATAATAGAAGTGGTGAAAAAAGAAAAATTGAAGCTTCTTGATGCTGGGATTATTTATCCAATTTTGGATAGCAATTGGGTAAGTCTGGTCTAGGTAGTTCCAAAGAAAACTGGGGTAACTGTGGTTGAAAATAGTGATGGTGAGTTAATACCAACTCGTGTTCAAAATGGTTGGAGAGTCTGCATAGATTATAGGAACTTAATCCGGTTACTAGAAAACATCATTTTTCACTTCCATTTATTGATCAAATGCTTGAAAGACTTGCAGGTAAATCTCACTATTGTTGTTTAGATGGCTATTCAAGATACCACCAGATTTTGGTTGCACCTAAAGACCAAAAGAAAACTACTTTCACATGTCCATTTGACACATTTGCTTACCGAAGAATGTCATTTGAGTTGTGTAACGTATCGACGACATTTCAAAGGTGTATGGTAAGTATTTTCTCTAATCTTGTGGAAAATTGCATGGAAATTTTTATGGATGACTTCACGGTCTATGGAGAGTCTTTTGAAACATGCATTGTCAACCTTGAAAAAGTGCTTAAACGTTGCACTAAAACTAATTTGGTTTTAAATTATGAAAAGTGTCATTTCATGGTTGATCAAGGCATAATTTTGGCTCATACTGTCTCTTCTAAGGGAATTGAAGTTGATAGGGCTAAGATAGATGTTATTCGATCTTTATCTTACCCCGCGACTGTGCGGGAAGTTCGTTCTTTTCATGGTCACTCAGGATTTTATCAGCAATTTATCAAGGGCTTCTCCAAAATTTCGCAACCCATGTGTAGAATACTCCAAAAGGACGTGAAGTTTGATTTCGACGAGCCATGCAAAAGTGCGTTTGATGAACTCAAGGAACGACTCACTACAGCTCCGATTATTCAACCATCGAAATGGGAGATGCCATTCAAGTTGATGTGCGATGCTTCGGATTATGCAGTTGGCGTCGTGTTGGGCCAAAAAGTAGACAAGGTATCTCATGTTATTTATTATGCGTCCATGACACTTAATGATGCCCAGAAGAATTATTCTACCACGGAGAAGGAGTTTTTAGCCGTAGTCTTTGGATTGGAGAAGTTTCGGTCATACTTGTTGGGGACGAAAGTGATCATTTATTCAAACCATGCAGCTCTGAAATATTTGGTGAATAAGAAAGAAGCCGAGTGAGATTGATTCGATGGATTTTACTTCTTCAAGAATTCGATTTGGAAATCTGTGATAAGAAAGGAGCTGAAAATTTGGTAGTCGATCATCTAAGCATTATCACTCTGAGTACCGTATCTGATGTTCTTCATGACAAATTTCCGGATGAAAGTCTCTTTGCAATTCAACAGGTAATTCCAGGTATGCAGACATAATAAACTTTTTAGTGACTAAGTCTTTACTTAGTGACTTATCTAGAGCTAAAAGAGATAAAATTAAGCGAGAGACTAAATATTACATTTGGGATGAACCTCATCTTTGGAAATTTTGTTATGATCATATTGTTAGGAGATCACAGATGATGAAATTCGTTCCATATTACATTTTTATCATTCATCTGTGTGTGGGAGACACTTTGGTCCCAAAAGGACTGCTCGAAAATTCTTGAATGTGGACTGTTTTAGCCTAAGTTGTTTTATGACTCTTACATGTTTTGCAAGTCTTGCGATTGTTGTCAAAGAACAGGTAGCTTGGGATTAAGAAATCAAATGCCACTTACAAACATCTTGGTATGATAGATTTTTGATGTTTGGGGAACAGACTTTATGGGTCCTTTTCCTTCTTCCTTTAGTAAGAATTACATTTTTCTAGCTGTGGATTATGTTTCGAAATGGATTGAAGCTAAGGCTACTTTATCTGACGATGCTAAAACTGTTATAGATTTTGTTAAATCTAACATTTTTGTCAAGTTCGAAATGCCTCGAGCTATCATTAGTGATCGAGGAACCCATTTTTGCAATAGGATTTTTGAGGCTTTGATGAAGAGATGTGGTAGCACACACCAAGTCTCTACAGCCTATCATTCGCAGACAAGTGGACAAGCTGAAGTGTCCAACAAGGAGATCAAATCTATACTGGAAAAAGTGGTGAATCCAAATAGAAAGGATTGGAGCTTATGATTGGACCATGCCTTGTGGGTGTACCGGACTGCTTACAAAACTCCAATAGGCATGTTGCCTTACATGTTAGTTTTTGGTAAGCCTTGTCAATTACCTATGGAAATAGAGCATAGAGCTTATTGGGCTGTGAAACAGTTGAACATGGATCAGGTGGAAGTTGGTAACAATAGGAAGTTGCAAAAATGGTTAGTTGGTAATAATAGGAAGTTGGCAACAATAGGAAGTTAGATTCGTAATGAAGCATATAAAAATGCAAAAATCTATAAGGAAAATACTAAAGCTTTTCATCATAAAATGATTTCTAGGAAACAATTTTCAATTGGACAAAAAGTTTTTCTTTATCATTCAAAGCTTAAGTTGTTTCTTGGAAAATTACGATCTGGTTGGCTTGGAACGTTTATTATTACTAACGTTTTTTCTCATGGTGCGGTAGAAATTTAAAGTTTAGATATCTCTAAGGTATTTAAAGTTAATGGACACCGCCTGAAGCCATATTATGAGAATGTTTCGATTGAGGAAGTGGAAGAAATAGGGTTGGTATCCCCAACCTATTTCTAATAAGGTAAGTAATGAAACATGTCCAGCTAAAGACTTTAAAGAAGCGCATTCGGGACAACTCGTAAAATTTTCAGGTTTGTTTATGCTTTTTATTTTTTAGCAGTTTTCATTTTCATTTTTATTTAGGTTTATTTCATTTTAGTTAGGTATTTAATTTTAAGAAATTTAGCATTCTCAATTATGTAATTTTAATTCTTTTATCTTTTAATAAAAATTAAAAAATAAAAAACAAAAATTTTCTTTCTTTCCTGCCGCCCCCAACTTTCCCCTATCTTTTCCCTCTTCTTTTTTCACTTAGTTTTTCTCACCATTGTTATTCACTGCAGATTTCACACATTACTACCCATATCGTGCACACTAAAACAACTATTCCACCCAACACCCACTCTTTTAATTTGTCATTCCCCGAAACTCACCTAGCCCTAACTCACGATTTTGCTAGTGTCGTGTCTTTCTCTTTTGCAATTTCAGGTCTGTATTTTCATGAAGTAAAATCATGCCAAGGAGAAAAAGTGAATCCGGAAGGTTGGCCACCCCAATCACGTCTTTTGTTGACCTTTCATCTCCACCGCAACCCAGTTTAACTATGACAATGCCCACTACCGCTGTACCCACGCAGATAGCACCACCAATTTCAGCTACAACCCCAGGGCCATCTACTTGCAACAGAACAAGGAGAGGAAAAGAAGTCAAAAACCGCAGCCAATGGAGTATACGAAGTGGTGGATTCACCTCTTTTCGGCTTCCAGAAGATATAGAACGTTTCCAAAAATTTAGTCAAACGAAAATCTACCCTTGTAAGTGTATTCTTTCCGATACTCTTCAAGCATTACAAGTCAATGATTCTTTTACGTAAATGATGGGCCCTATTTGTTGGAGTGTGTTTGGTAGAATAGCTTGTACTGCTTTTGTTGAATTGACAAGGAAATTCTACAGTACATTTCAATTTAACTCTCATGAAAAATTCGATGTGTTTACGGAAGGAATTGCAGAATTTTGGTTGATGGGAAAAGAATTTGCTTTATCGGTGGCTGATTTTAATGTGGCTATGGGATTTGTGTCAGATACTGAAATTAAAAATCAGTTGTTTATCAATTCTAGATGTGACTATCATGAGGAATTTAATGCATTGAAATTGTGGAGTCAGTGGTCTGTTGATCCTGATCTCAACAATGCTAGTATTTCTAAGAGTTTTTTTTTAGAAATCCTATTTTTAAAATTATACATCAACTTTTAGCATATAATTTTTCAGGCCGTAAGGATTCTATAGGGACATTGTCTAAAGTAGAATTTTATTTTCTGTAGTGTATGGATAGGCATATTCCTGTTAATTTAGGTTTCTGGTTTTTAACACAATTTCAATCTGTGTTACATAAGAAATCTAAACCTTTGATTCTTGGTTCGTATATCATGCAATTGGCCATTAATTTGGATTTGTTAGATCTTGATAATAATGACATGAATGTGGCGTGTGGTATAGAACCTTTGGATTTAGATTGTTTGAACAGGATGGGAATTGTGGATCTTAGCCATGGCTGAAAAACTTTCACAAATCCGGGCCCAACTACTCTTTCCACTACAAAGCCAGCCGCACAAAGTCAGGTTTCCACAGCTGAACCAAGTAGTCACCACCCCTCTTAAGCCAATTTGGACGACCGCCTCAGTCGACTCGAACACAGAATGCACCGCTTGGAGCATAATTTGATGGCTGATTGGGCGTATGAAGGATTCCAACCTCCACATCCGTCAACACCATGATTTCGGCATTTCCAAATAGAGAAGCCTTTTTTTCTCTTTTCCTTTATATTTGTGCTTCTTTAATTTTATGTCTTAACATTGAGGACAATGTTGGTCTAGGTGAGGGGGAAGGAATTGGAGTATATATGTGTGACTCTTTTTCGATTTTTGTGTGTGATTCTTTTCGATTTTTGCATGTTTGCTATGCTTGTTAAGCCATCAAGCTTTATCATATTAGTTTGGATGAGATTGAGTGTGTGCATGAAATTAAATTAGGCTATGTGCGTCTAAAGTGAATCATGCGGATTGATTGCAATAACCGATCTTGTAAACTTGGTCAAAATTTTGACGTTTGAGTGACTAGGTAATTTGTGGAATTAGGGTGAATTCTTAAGTTAAACCTGTGAACGAAATTGAGCTTTAATGACATCATCTTTATGTCATTCTATTTCTTTGTATTGTGTGATACTCCTCTAATCATATTTGCCTTCAAAACTTACACTGAACCGGATTGAATTTGTTTGATTACATGGGATATAGAAATGGATAAGGCATTCTTTGTTTTTACACCCTTTAGCTTAAAAATGACCCACGTAGTTATTTTCCCATTGCAAACATTTTTGAACCTTTAACCTTGTTTTTCAATCAATCACCTTACATTGAAATCCAAAAACCCCATTAGCCTTACCCTATCACAAGTTGAATGAAGCATTGAGTAATTTGGGACTTTTGTTTTATATTGTGTTATGAGATATTTTTATAGGTACCTCTACTCATGTGCTTATTAAATTATGATGATATTAATTTCTTTTGTCTTTATTGTTCTCCTTTATTCTTAAAAAAAAGAACAAAAAATCAGAAAAAGAAAAAAGAAAAGAAAAGAAAAGAATAAAGGATAGTAGCATTAGTTAGTATGAGTAGTTGTAGCCCTTTGTATTCTTGTGTTTATCTCAGAATTTTGATTCGAGTGTCTCTTTTACTTGGTACTTTTTGAATGCTTGTGATTATCCCTTTGCTATTTTTACCTTACCTTTGAACCTAGCCCCATTACAACCCATAATAAAGTCCTTATAATTTATGAGCTCATGTAATCCGAATGAATGATAACTGGTGAATTTGCAAGCCTATGGTAGTGCAATATGTTAGAGGGAGATTTGAGAGAAACACTTTGACGTTAAGCACTTGAGTGTAAGAGAGAAATCTGTGAGAAGAATTCACTTTGGTTTCATACTTGCCTTTTGAACAGAGATGTCTTATTTTGATTTTGTTTATTTGTATCGGTAAAAAGTGATTATGATGTATGTTGCAACCTAAGTCTTACTGGCCCAAGTTAACGGATTGTGTGCCCTTAATCTTATGAAGGATGAATTGATAGAGTGTACTGGTTTGGCATGTTTACTCGAGGGCGAGCAAAGCTTTGGTGTGGGGGAATTTGTTAAGTTGTCATTTTGTGCTTATTTTGTATTTCAATCTCTTTAATTTGTTGAAATTATTATTTAAAATTGATGGATTTGTTTCTTAATTGTTCTCAGATGATTTTCAATACTTAAAAGATGAAAATGAATCAAAAAGAAGCAAAGGAAACAAAGATAATCCGAAAATTTCAGATTGGCAGCAAATTCAGTGACTAAGCGTGGGCACATGCAAGGACAAAAACTATCTGCAAGATCTGTTTTTAAATGCAGATTCGATTCACTTAAGATTTTTATGATTTTGAAAATTAGATTGCATCCTTATTGATGGGATCGACTATCTGAATATGGGGGAAGATTATCTGCAAAAGATCATGGAAAAAAGGAGGAGATGGAAGGAGATAAAAAAGGAATTTGCGTTACTATTCACGCAGACCACTTTAAGGGATAGTTTTTCATTTCTGCAGTTTTTCTTTTTGCTTTTCGACAGCTATAGTTAGGTCTTTCATTTTCTGCAGTATTTCTCTAGGAGTTTTCAAATTTTCTAAGAAAGAACAGGGATGGAGACTTTACATTTGGTTATTTCTTTATTGATTTTCACTTTTGTTATGAGTAGTTAAATCTCTTTTCTTGGTTGAGGGAAACCATGTTATCATCTATTATGTGTGAGATGTTCCAATAAAGTTTGTTTTGTTGATGAACATTGAGTGTCTTCCAAATTGCTTTTTATAATTGGATTGGTTCATTTCTAAGTGCGCAACTAGGAATTGATTCGTTTAATAGCCAAATTAGTAAAATATGACATTCAGTTTTACTAATTACAAGTGGAAATTAGGATTACCATCTTTATGTTAGAGTTGGAAATTCTAAGAAGAAACTCATCTTGATTAAATGTATGTCGTACATGTGCTGTTTTATTCATTGGTTTCTTAGTTCTTCAAACTATTACTCAATTGAACTTAAGATCATATCTAAGTTATTGATTAATAAGAATGTTTAGAACACATGTTTCTATTCATTTAAACTTAAGAGAAAATATCACCCAATGAATGTTTATTGATGGATTGAATTTTATATCAACGATTCATATTAGTGTGATAACGTCGGTGACCCGAAATCAAGGTTAGTTTACTGAATTTTCAGATCTGTTTATTTTTGTTGATTTTTTATTTTTTCCATTTATAATTTCTTAAATTTACATCAATTAAACCTCCCGTTTGTTTTAGTTTTAAACTCGTATAACCTTTATCGTTAAAAATTCCTCATAGGAATGATCCCTACTTTCTACTACTACATTAATTTGTATTGCAGGAAGCTAGTTTCTTTTTAAATTTGGTTACAGGTGACAACAGTACCAAGGAACAGGAAGACAAGGCTGACTCGAAGTACTTCTCAGATCAGGAGGTTTCCCGACATTGCTACCTACTGTCTTCTATTCTAAGTCATTATTTCTTTTCTTTTCGATTTTATTTATGTTTAGAATCGAGATGGATAGTATGATGATAGGATTTGGAATATTGATGATGTTCTAAACTCTCCTTCAGGATTTTATTTTTATTTAATGATAATTTAGTTGATTGTGTTTATTGAATGAATGTCGTGATTTGATTGCATTCTTGCATAATTCGGTAATAAATTGAGAGGGCGAACTGAATGAAAAAATTAAATCAGATTAATGAGAGTTAGGTGATTTAATAGAAACCGTGTGAAATCATATTGGTAATTGTGTGGAGAGAGATCTTGTGTGATGTTCCGATAGTTTATTAGAGTGCTTCAAATCTAATTAGAGTTTTGGATAATTTGTGAGTTGAGAGATTGCAAATTCCATAATCTGATTAGGGTTTAATGGTTATAACTCAAGAGAGCTTAATGAGCCCTAAGATAGTCTAGAACTGACACTACATTGACACATAATCGACTAGGTTAGCATTAATGATAAGTAAAATCTCCTTTCACATAAATTGGTAAATTCCTTACGTTGATTTTTGCTGTGATTGCATATTACTCACTTGTTAATACTTTTTTGTTTAATTCCTGATTTGATTGGTTGAACTCAATTCTCGTAATTAATTTATGTTGCATCTTTTGCTTTTAGTTTTATAGTTTTTCTAGCCATAGATTTTAGGATTAGATTACTCTTCGTTCTTATGTTATTGAAAGCTTTAATATTACGCTACAAACCATGCGCTTGCAAAATATTGAGGGTTTGTAAGATTAAAGCTTACCTTGATCAGCCGTCACATCCTTTTCCTTATATAGTAACATTTAGGTTTAAACCTAGGGACACCTGCCATTACTAAGGACACCAGGTGAGAATCATGCCCATAAGTTAATTCTCACGAGTGTGAGAACACACCTCACGACCGTTCATGGCCTTGTTAGCACCAATTTAATCTTTTATTTCTTTAAAAACTTAGGGTATGGTGTGGTAGCGTGTCGTAGCACTACACAAAATAAACTAGACTACTATTATAGCAGTGGTAAGTCTAGGTTGATTGTAACATCCCGTCCCCATATTAAGGGCTAGGACCCAAAATTTCAGTACATGTGAGCTCAAAGAGAGATTAAGGAAATGCATTTTCTTGCTCATGCATAATGTTAGCATATTTGCACATAAATATGGAATGCTTACACAAAAACTGGTACATGCATTCATTGACAACTTCCAGGTATGATTGTGTTTAAATGTGATTTTATTGAAAAGGGAAAATAGAGGGAGTCGAAAGAGTGATCTTGGTAGGAATTGTGATAAGGAAAGATTTGGAAACAAAAGTGGTGGGTGATCTGGAAAATGTTCACTGAGTGTGTTTCGGTTTGTTAGCCATAACCTTTTCTCTAGTTATCTAAATGAAATTATTCTTGATTTGTAGTAAACTAGAAACATATGGCTACATTTCTTATGAAGACATTGAATTTAAATTCTGTCTCTAAGAATATAAAAAGTTGCCATGAAGTTGAGAATTGGGTGTAGTACATTGGTGGATGAATATAAAATTCGTCATCAGACTTTAGGGGAAAATTTGGGATTGATCTATAAAGATTTGGCAAAGTTTCTTTCTTAAGATTGTAGGTCTTTCTGTTAACTTTCCAACGATATATAGTATGGAATTTTTGGACATTTGAGTCAAAAGTTATGATCTTTATAAGTAGAGATGCTTAGGAGAGAGAGAAGTAAAATGATGCAGAAGTAAGACGAAGCAAAGTAAGACGAAGCAGAAGTGAGATGATGCAAAAGTAAGATGATGCAAATGAAAGAAGGAAGAAAACATCGGCTTAGTTATTGTTCATCCACATCGTCTTAGTTACTGTTCATACTAAGACGATATTACTGTTCGTTCACATCGTCTTAGTTACTGTTCATACTAAGACAATATTACTGTTCATCCACATCGTCTTAGTTACTGTTAATACTAAGACGATATTACTATTCATCCAAATCTTCTTAGTTAGTGTTCATACCGATCGTCTTAGTTACTGTTCATCTTCTATCTTTTGTTCCGTAGAAGTGTTGTCTTGCTTATAAATGAAGAAGAAAAGTGTGAATGTAAGGATAAGTAGCAGAGAATAACGAAAATGAGTAAGAAAGAGAAAGAGAGTTAGTGAACTGAGAGAAAAGAAGAGAGTTGAGCTAGGGTTTAATTCTTCTTCATCTTCAAGAAAGATTTTGAAGTTGATCAAGAAG
>JAOTBA010032265.1:0-16387 GCA_025629845.1 Erythroxylum squamatum
AAAATAATTCGGGTAATACCCGAATTACCCGAAATTTGAAATTTTTTTACCCGAATTAATTCGGGCCGGCCCGAATAATGCTCACCCCTATATATAATATATAAAATAAAAATTTATATATGTATTAGTCACCAATTTGATCACGGTTGAATTCCGATTGAACTATTGGCCCTTAAATCAGTTACTTCTCCGGTTCAATCACCGGTCCCGTTTTTAAAACCTTGGTGATTAGTGAAAAGAATGTCAAAGTACAAAATCAATCCTATATGATAGCTGCCTCGTAATTAATTAAATTAGAGCTTTTCATAAAGTTTGATATTAATTTTCATTTAATAATCTTTTTTTAATTAAACTTAAATTCTTTGATGAATAAGGATAATTTCTTTCAATTATATTTCAAAATTTTTAATTTTATTCAATTTTTAGCAGATTTTATGACGGTTTAATATTGATTGAATCTTTTAAACCTTAAACCTCTTGTCTTATCTCAATTTGTAAAACATTAGCACAATCTTATTTGGTTAATGGGACAATAGGTTCAAATTCTGAAATTAATTAAGATTGTCCAAAGCTCTCTCAACTCGACAAACAAAATCAACATCTCAAGTAAATATTACACCAAGATTCATGCGTACAGAGACCAACTTCAACATCAATCCATTTGCATCCCACCAACAATACATTTCATATGGTCCAACATATTCCCTTGAAAAATCACTTACATGTAAGAGAAAATGTAAAGAAAGAGAAAAAGACACCTGGTTTTGTGATATGCATCTGATCATTGAATCATCAAAACACACCTCTCGATTTCCATGTATACTTTTATTATTAAGTGACCGTTTCATCACAATAGTTTAAGTTGTTGTATGTGACCAACTTAATTAGTTTTATATATTCACTAACACACCCCCTCAAGTGAAAGCTCTTTGGGCTTGAAACTTGCATATGCTCACTCTACTTTGTGCTGAATAATATGTGGGTGGTAGGATTTGAACTCACAACCACTTGGTCACAAAGACTCTGATACCATACTAAGTGACCGTTTCATCACAATAGCTTAAGTTGTTGTGTGAGGCGAACTTAATTAGTTTTATATATTCACTAATATTTATTTCTTCACTAGTATCCCAATTGCTATGATTAATTATTTACATGGTTTGTCTCCAATCTACACAACATTATCTAATATGTTGTCAATTCGGTATAAAGCTGAGGCAAATCAATTACCTAATTAATTATTCATGTGTATCTCATTTTCTTGCAATATTTAATCACTCCAGGCGGATTTAATAATTAAGTTCTTCCTGTAGATCATCTTTTGTTTAAAAGACGATCAAGCCAACCTGTAATTGTTTGATCAAAAGCTTGTTTAGTTTGCTTTACAAAGAAAAAGAATTGAATTGGATATGTATCGAGCTTGTTGATGGTAAGTTTCTATATGGTGCATCGTGCAGATTGAAATTATGAAATGAACTTTAGTTTCCTTCTTATCATCTTGTAGTTAGAAATGTAATTTAATTTGATTAATTACCTTTTTTTACCACTAATCAAACACAAACAATGCATATCAAACCCAAGATTTTATAGCAAATAGCAATCCATCAGAATTTGCTTACAAGTAATTCAATTTTTAATTTATTTACCACTAAATCTATTTAATGAAATTCTTTTTATATAGTTAATTTAATAAATTTATCTTTCTTTCTATAATAGGTTTTTTTCAGTGAAACATATTAATTTTCTCACTAAATCTATGTTCGTCAGAGAGAGTTGCCTCGCGCTATGAGGCATTCTCTACCTATCTATTTGTGTCGTTTTGGATACTGATATCTTTTTGTTGAAGGTCGACCGAGCTTTTCTTGAAAGTATGACATAGGTTATTTGAATGCCTTATCGCCTTGTACTCAAACATTGCATTGGGCATTTTCTCAAACAAAGCATGCAATAAATTAATAGTTAATTTACAAACCGAGTTTTTGGTGTTTTGATGTGGATATTAGCTATTCAACTAGGGGGTGGTAGCTGAACTAAAAGAAGAAGAAGCACATGGCCATGACAAAGCCGTATCAGCATACATGTAAACTCCTTGATGAAAAGTCATAAAAACTAACTCCATACAAGTTGGTTAATTATGACCAAAACCTAACATACGAAAAAGAAAAAAGAAAATCATACTATATAACCCTCACATGTTTATAGCCAGAAGTGCACGAAAAGAAATTCAATTCAATGGCTTTGATTAATGTAATGACCATCATTTATTTGAATAGATCAATTTATTATAAGGCTTCTAAGACAAAATTACTCTATTCGAAGTTTGGAAAAAAAAAGTATTAATTTGGAGCAAAACCAAAAATTGCAACCAAGTTATTCTAGATATATTGCCATTGACTAGGTTTTAATTAAAAGTCTATTTAACAGTGGAGATGATTTTAGATTACTAAGAAATTAGGAACGGAATTATGAAACTCGAACACTAATTATTGTTACGTATATATTATTGGACCTTTTTAAACTCTGCATATTATCGAGATTTTTATTAAATTATTGTTGTTATTGTACGAAACTCGAACACTACATTGCCCTTTGCTTCATTGAGTCGAATTAACACTAATTTCATCTCATGTTACTTGAAACAGTTTGTATAAGCAAGGAAAGAAAGGAAGTCGTCGAACTCAAACTCAACTAAAGGTTGTAACCTATACCTTTACAACAAAGATATAGGAAGCTCATCATTTGGTATTAGTTAGAACCAATAAAAAATGGTAGGCTTATAGCTGCACATCATATCATTCTAGGCCAAATTGGCTTAAATCATGTTCGATTCCCCCAAATTCCGGTGTCATGAAAAAGAAAATGGTTTGAGACCCCGGAGATCCGTGAACCAGCTGCTGACTTTACAGACAAGACTGCTAACTCTTGACTTTGTCTTTTGCCATTTACTTTTCACATTGCTCCAAATTGCTAGTTTCTGAATATTCTTTAAGTGCCCAACCTTATCGTAGGGGTATTCACGAATTGTTTATGAGAAAATGGTCTGATGTTTATCGGTATATATATCGAGAGAGCAACAGATGTGCTGATTGGCTCGTCACTCAGACTGAACGTTTTGTTATTGGTGTAACCTATTTTGATATTGCACCTATCGGGTGCTAACTTATCCTATTTGAGGATATATCAGGGATCTGTTTCCTCAGACTTGTTTTATAATCTGCTCCGACAGTTTTCCTGTAATCAAAAAATAATAATATTGTTAAAGAAAATGTCAAAATTTTAAGATAAAGTCGTCCTTGCCTCCTTAGTCGGAGCCTAATCACGTTAATTTTGTTTTCAACGAATGCAAATTCTATGGCCTTATCCGCTTCGTCATCTAATCGTGTTCTCTTCTTACAGTAAATATTAAATAATGCCATTAAATAGTTGAAGGAATTAAAATTATTATCTTCTATAATATTCAAATTTTACTGAAATATTTATAAGCAATTGTAAATATTTAAGTCAATGTTTTAAAAACTAGACCATAGGTGGTTAAACCGGTAAGACAAGAAGTTTAAGGATTAAAAGGCTCAACCGATATTAGACCGTCATAAAACCGATTAAAAATTAAATAAAATTAAAAAATTTGAAATATGATTGAAATAGATTATTATCTTCTATAATATTCAAATTTTACTGAAATATTTACACAATTCTCTTAAAAAAGCAATTGTAAATATTTAAGTCATTGTTTTAAAAATCAGACAGTAAGTTTGAAATATGATTGAAATAAATTATCTTTACCTATTAAAGAATTTAAAGTTTAATTGAAAAAAGATATTTTTAAATAAAAATTAATTGATTTATTTTAATTTATAAGTACTTATTAATTTACGTAAATTGACTGATTAATTAATTTTTAAAAACAAAAATTATTAAAATAAATCAAATCGAAAAGTTGAAAACAAAACCAAAAAATTAAACAATTAAAACTTTTTACGATTTAACGGGCCAAACGGGTTAGATTTTTTAGTCACGATTTAAGTTGTTTGCACTGGTAGCTAGGGCTGCATTATTTTGCAAAACCTCTCTTAAGCCACTCCTCATTCATCCCCCCACCCTTTTCCTCACTTATCTCTATCACTCTCTAATTATGACAACAGCCATTCATGTTGATTGTTGGAGTTGTGTCTCAAGTGAAGACAAACCTCCAACTCACAATTGCAGAAGTATGTAGCAGATGCTACAATGCACTCCCCATTTATTATACCATAAATCACCAAACATCATCACCAATCATACCCTGCAAACTACAGCTAGCCAGTTCACATCATCATCTTACAAAGCACTTGAAACAAAAACCAGAAACACGATATTCATGAACTGTTATATACAATTCGAATCCATTATTTTCACTTTCAGCTTTTTGATTTTTATTTGTCTTACAATTACAAGAGTCTTCATACATGAAACACGTCTTAAACTTTGAAGTGTAAACAACAGAAAAGAAGAAAAAGAATTAGAGGGCTTGACATAAATGTTAATCATACCATAAATGGATAATTACAATTATCGAGTCTCAAGTCTCCAAAAACCCTGTCATTCTAAGAATAGAATTTCTGACTTGGCTCAAATCTCTTCCCTTTAAGGTCCTACCGTTGCCGGTGCAAACAGAAAACGCCATCTTTCCAGCAATCCGCCGCCCCACAATAACGTGCGGGGGAACCAACTCTCCTCCATCGTACTCGTCTTCAAACTCAACCCCATCTGCAAACTGTAAGATCGGGATATTGACCGGCACAGTACTCGACTTCTTTGGCTTCTTTGTTTTCTTGCTCTTCCTGTTGTTATACGACATTCGTGAGCCGGGCGCTAACATATCCATTTCTTGGAGGTTGAAATAGTAGGCGCTGTTGTTGTTGTCCTCGTCGTCTCGATCTTGGTCGGAAAAGATTACCTCGGATTCCTCAAACTCTTGATCAGCCATGTAAAGAACTGCTAATTAAGCAGAAAAAAATGGTATTCAATAAATTAATGCTTTTCGGTATTGGCTATCGGGTAACGGAACAGGTTAAGAGAAGGTTAGAAGATGAGAAGGGTTGTGAGATTTATAGGAGAAGAGAAAGAGGAGGATTTGTAAATCGTAGTGAGTACACCATTGATTGTTTGTGATGGCGTCACTATAAAGACATTTGAGTGTGGTCCCAGCTTTCCTCCATCTAACAAGTGTTGTCTAAGTGTTGCTTCTTTGTCTATCTAGCTAAGTACCTATCTATCTCTTACAAGGGTTAATTACTTTGAGTGGTCATTTGGTTCTTAGCATGTAAAAGTTGCGGTGTTGGAGTTTGTTCTCCTTCTTCGCCCTTTGCTTGTGTGTTCGTGTGGTTTATTAGTCGCCTGCCTGATAACCAGCTCCTTTCCTTGGGGCTTACGGCTCTTTTGTTCCTGTAGCTTGTCTAGCTTATATTTTGACTTGGAAAATTTGGACACTTGCGAATTTGGTTGAGTTTGGCATTTCACATAGCTTACTTGAGATAAATGTGTTTCATGCATCTGTAGCTTTTGAAGCTTGTTTAACTTCAGGAATCTGGTTGACTTCGAGATTTAGCATATCATTATTGGGATGAATGAAGAAAATTAGGAAGATTGTGTTATAGTTTCAATATGGAACCATTTTAAAGATAATTTTTCTAATTATTGTATCCAATGTTTTAAATATTGGAAGTTAAACTGGTTTTACAAGAAATTTAAGATTTAAATAATTTTAAATATGATTAAAAAAGATTGTTCTTATGTATCGAATAATTTGAAGTTTAATTGAAAAAAGAGATTTTTAATTATAAATTAATTTATTAATTTACAAGAATTAATTGATTAATTAATAAATTAATCCGTTTTTAACAACAAGAGTTATTAAATTAAATCAAACTAGAAAATTAAAATCTTTACTTAAAAATTAAACCGTTCAAAATATTTAAGGTCAAATCAGAACCAGTTGAATTTTTTAATCAATAATTTTATCTAATTCATTTGGATTTAATTGAATCTTGAGATGATAGCAATGTTTATCCTTAATTTAATGATTTTTTAATCTGGACCTACGCATCATTTTCTCAAATTTTCAGGTCGTTTATTAACCAAGTCTTTTTTTTATGCTTTCAAGTTGATCGTTAGCATTGGTAGGTAAGAACTGAATATGAAAATGAGAATTAAGTTATCCTGGGGACTAGATTGACTTTTTAATTAACTGCTTAAACCTAATTAGTGTTCATCATTAGCAATCGATGAAGACATGATTCACACACATGGCGGTTCATGAGGCGTTGTCCACTTCTAATTGGTTTAACTCTTGAACTAGGAGGCTAGCTAATAAATGCATTGTTAGCTAACAAAGCTTGAGTTTCAACTGTTTAGTAGTTAGTGAAATGGTAGTTATAAGGTTATTAAGATGTTTCTCACAATATTCATATAATGATTGCTATTCATTTAATACATGGAAATCAATTACTTGATTTTGTTTCAATGAAATCTGGAAATTGATAATTGGAAATAAGTTTTAAAAATCAGTTTAAAGAGAATCTATTAAAAAAATGTTTTAAAAATAGACCCAAATTGAAATTGATAAGATAAGAGGTTTAAGGTTTAAAAGATTCAACGGATATTAGATTGTCATAAAATTTACTAAAAATTGAATAAAATTAAAAGATTTAAAGTATGATTGAAATAAATTGTCCTTACCTATCGAAAATTTTGAAGTTTAATTGAAAAAAGAAATTGTTAAATAAAAATTAATTTATTAATTTACATGGAGAAAACTACGGGTGCAAAGAGAAGTGAACGTATTAGAATAGATGGTGACGGACAATAGAATTTTAAGCTAGTAAAAAAGTGGTAATAGTTCACAAACTTCAAATTTTATTACAAATACACTATTTTTCTTAAAAAATTGGATCTTTATTAAAAAACATCAATTATATATGTTTATTAATTATATCACAAAAGTCAAATTTTATAAAAAAAAAACAAATGAACTAAATCTAATTAAAGCAAGACAAATTTGTTATAGCTAAATAATTCTTCAGGGATTTAATATATCATTATATTTTTAATTGACGTTACATATTCACATAAGTAAGAAAAAGAAATTATTATAATATTTAATTTCTAATATTTTAATTATTTTTTAAAATTCAAAATTGATTGAGTGAAATGAGACTTGTATTATTTTAATTAAATTATATTTAAATAATTAGTGTGTGCTTTAGATAAAGTTTCATATAATTGATAAAATAAGTATAGTCACTTATTCCAAAAATAGCAACATAAGTAGCTTTCAATTAATGGTTTTATTAGTGTTTTAAAAACTGAAGTAGAAGTTAAACTAATAAGATAAGAAGTTTTAAAGTTTAAAATGCTCGATTAAAATTAGACCGTCATAAAACTGATAAGAAATAAAATAAAATTAAAAAATTAAAAATATGATTAAAGATATTGTTATTAATTATCAAAAAATTTAGAGTTTATTTAAAAAGATATTGTTAAATGAAAATTAATTAATTTATTTTAATTTATAAAAATTTATTAATTTACAAAATTTAATCAGATAAAAAATTGAATAAATAAAATAAATTGAATAAAAATAAAAATTAAATCAAAATTGTGGACTATTGAAACAAAATTGGACTCCGGTTAACAAAAGAGGCCCTACCTATAGAATCAAATCTTCTGTGCCCACAATCTTGTACCAACCCTATTTCAGACAATCGCATCTACGTAAATATATGAGATTAAGAGAAATAGGTGGATAGAATTGTGTAGAACAGGATTGATACAGGATTAGGGGCAGAGGAAATCTTGTGCTCCCACTTACACGTAATTTAGAACTCATTGGGAAAACGGGTTGCTTTGTAGTAATAATGAAGATATTGAAAGCTGTAAGATTCTCCCAATGATTGGGGTGTAGTGTAGGTGTTCCCAAAGAAGGAAGTGAAAATTGCTTCTCCTCAAAGCTATCAACAGTTAAATACTTAAAATTATTGTTAAAAAATAAAAAACCAGCTCAGTTGGCCGCGTCCGGCGGCTCATGCTCCGCTTCGGTGGGGTTGGCGGTGGTGGGACGATGCAGTGCTAATCATGGGTGATAAGAGAAGAAAGGCAAGCCACGTGGTCGATGACGTCACGATGTTCACACAGAATCTCCAAATAATTCGTGCCTGGAGGTGCCACGTAGCACCATTTGCTTTAATGTTGTAGGTCCTGCTCCTAACGGTTTCTTGTTTGTTTTAAAGTTATGTGAACATGACATGCTGTACTATTATTAGAAGCAAACAATCAATGGGGAGGCTACTTATGTTGGCTAATTTGTTTCTTATATAGATAATTCCACAATCAGGCATTGTCATTCGGATGATAAATGTAGCCTGGTCTATTCTGCCCAGCCCGACTTAACCTAATTTTAGCTAGGTTGATCGGGCTATATGTAAAAATTGCTTGGTCCCGACCCGAGTTTAGCTTATGGCTCAACTAAAAGGTATAAAACGACATCATTTTTTATTTTTTTAAAAAGCCAAGTTGTTGGTAATTTTTTATTATTATTCTTATTATATTATTATTTTGTGACAACAATTATTAAAAATTTAAACGACTATTTTCTTTTTTTATATATAATGAGATATGATTAGCATATTTTATAATTAATTTAATGCATATTAATATTATTTTATTTTATAAAATGGAAAGCATAAATGATCATTCACGTAAATAAAGAAGGGATTTTATTTATCAAAGCACCGGATCCTAATTTGAAAACTTTCTAACTAATATTTTTTAGCTTTTTGAAGATATAATTAAGAAGAACGAATGAATGTAGTTAATATCAATGTTTTAAAAATCATACCGGAAGTTAAATCGATAATAGAAGAAGTTTAAGATTTAAAAGGTTTAATCAGTATTAAACCCTCATAAAACTGATTAAAGATTGAATAAAATTAAAAAATTTAAAATATGATTAAAAGATATTGCCCCAATCTATCGAAAAATTTGAAGTTTAATTAAAAATTGTTAAATAAAAATTAATTGATTTATTTAGACTTATTAATTAATAAAAATTGATCAATTAATTAATAAATTGACCGATTTTTAACAACAAAAGTTATTATAATAAATCGAATAAAAAAGTTAAAAATCGAACCGAAAAGTTGAACGGAACAAGATTTTTGTACTTGAACCGGCCAAATCGATTGAATTTTTTAATCATTGATTAATATTATAAAAATTGACCCAAAGAAAAGCTTTTATCTTGGGGAGATTATTGTTAGATATATTTTTTTGTGGGGTTGTTATTATATGTTTTCTTTAGTATTTTGTAATGGTTAAAAAATTCAACCGGTTTGGTCGGTTCAACTATAAAAAATTTGCAATGTCTAATTTTTTAGTTTGATTTTCAACTTTTCGGTTCTATTTATTTTAATAATTCTTGTTATTAAAAATAGATTAATTTTTAATTAATCAGTCAATTTTATAAATTAATAAAATTTTATAAACTCAAATAAATAAATAATTTTTTATTTAACAATCTACTTTTTAATTAAACTTCAAAATTTTCTTTAATAAAATAATTATTTTTAATTATATTTTTAATTTTTTAATTCTATATAATAATTAGCCAACATTTTATTTTATAAGTTTAAATGAGTTTTAACTTTGGGTGTAGTAAGTTAAAAATCTTCATCTTCATTAAGCATTAAGAATTGGACCGACCGAAAGGGCATATCAGTGCGAGCGTGTACTTCCCTTATTTGTCGCTTATCTTTCATCTTCCACTTTCCACGATAATGACTCCCCACAGAGTTGTGATTGAATAGGTCACTCTTTTTGTAGTTTCCTACTTGCATGTTCAACGCGACTTCCTGTATAAACAATGATGATTGGGACACTGACCTCAATCTCATCCAGTCTCCTGACAATTACTCATCATATAAAAGAATAAGACATCCAACGAAAGGCATGAAAATAGGAGAAAGAGTCTCTTCTCCTTTCACAAGGGTGCTTGACGTACATGTACTCTGCTAAAATATAAGTACTGAACACGAACACTGATTTCCTCACCAGTGTTTCTTGCATGTACCATCACCAGATATCCATCATTTAGACCAAAAGCTTGCAATGAATGATAATGACTTCATTCTCATCTCCAATTCGTGTGGTTCAATCATCGTTCGTCAAAATCTTTCGTGTCACGTAACAGATTCTTTGAGCCATTTAGGATAACGATAACGACATTAAATGAGATTTTTGTTAAACTAAGATTTAGGAGATTAGAATAGTAATAAGAGTGAGAATAAATATAGTGAAGAATAGAAATAAATATTATCATTATAATTATGGTCAGGGGCGAATTTAGAAATTTTTTAAAGTTGAGGCAAAATTTTATTTTTAATGGGGGCAAAATTTTAGTTGGAGCAAAATTTTATTTTTTTATGGAATCAAAACTTAAAATAATAATTTTTTCATGTGAAATTTTTTGGAGGCAGTGAGGGCAAATGCCCCACTTGCCCCTAGTCTAGCTCCGTCCCTGATTATAATGGTTGGTTAAGAGGAAAGAATAATTACCATTATCATTGATAATGGTTGACATGTAAAAAATATTAAGAAATAAAAATTTATTATATTGTAATTAATAAAGAATCTGTTAAGTAATTGTAAATACACTTTTTTTTGGATTCGAGGAAACCCTATAGGCGGGCCAATCAGGCACATCTCTCCGAGGGCCCAACTAGCACACCACCCCACAGGCGGGCTAAGAGGGCGCACCCCATCATTAAGGGCCCAACTAGTTCTCTACCTACAGATAAAACCCCGGCTGCCCCAGGCTCTTACAAGAGGGGCTAACATAGAATCGAACCTGGGAATTGTAAATACACAGTCTTCTATTAAATGTAAATAGAAGGATATATAGAAATACTATGAGACATTTAAGTAATTTTGAAGACCAAATATTTTTGACTGGAAATATGTATTGTCTTCATTAATTTATTAAGAAATTCAATATAAAAATTTATAGTATTAAGTGAAAATTCAGTGTATTCATGTAACCCTTAATCTTATGTTATTTAAATTTTATTTCTCATATGATATTTGAATATGTTAATTAACTATTTGTCACAACAGATATTTATTTTATTTGGAAAATATTTAAAATTTTATCTGAACTTTTAAGATGTTAAATACTAAGTTATTCAAGGTTATAAACTTGAAATATTTATTTGTTTTTCAAATAATATTTTTTGAATAAATTATATCAAATATCTTGATTTTTAAAATTTGTTACCACAAATATCTTCATTTCATTTTTAACATTTAATAGCATTACACTTCTGAGAGGTCCATACATTTGTATCTCAAAATTGACAGTATTAAAATATCTATAGTTGATTATTGCGATAAGATTATAAAATATATTAGCAAACTTTGCTGTTGAGTTAAATAAATGTACCCTTAATCCTTCGATTTGTTAAAACATAGCCTTTCATAATTAGTTTAATCTTCAATTTGTTAATGGATCCATCTGGTTTTAGTTTAGTTCTATATACTCACTTCACCCCAATGACTTCTTGATCTAAAGTTATCAACAAGTTTCTAAGTTCCATCACTAACATGTTATTCCTCCCACTAACTCTCACTACAAGAAATATATAAAATACTGACGAAAAAATACCGACGAAAATGAAAACGTAGCCAATTACCAACGGAAATATTTCTTGTGCCGATGAAGTTGTCTGAAAAATGGAAAAGGTGGGAAAAATAAAGAAAAATTTACCGACGAACTATTCGGTTGGTAATATAGTCGACAATTGTGTGTCGTCTTCCGTCGTGGAGGCTAGAACTTTACATGTAAACGACATTGTTTTGAAATGTAACCACACGACGTCGTTTTGTTACAGTTATCAAGCCTTCAGAAACAAAAAGACGTCATTTTTTTATAATTTAAACGACGTCGTTTTGTTATAGTAGAAATCGTTTTGCTTCAGGATGAAAACGACGTCGTTTGGTTTGAAGCCATATGACATCGTTTTAGTTACTAAATAAGTTAAAGCCTTCATGTCCTAAACGACATCGTTTGGTTTAAAACGAAACGACATCGTTTTGGTTAGGTTAAAAGCACCCAGCCATCCCCTTCCCCCCAGTCGCACCTGCGCGCCCCTGCTTCCTCTTTCTCCTCTAGATCTGCTCCGTCCACCATTAGCAGCGTGTCCTCCGTGGAGCTGCTGCTTCTCCGGCCACGAGCCTCGTCTTCTCTGACGGTCTCCGGCGGTTAACGTCCAGGTATTTTCCTCTTCTCTCTCTCTATCTTCAATGACGACGGGTTTTTTTAGAATGAATTTTTCCTTTATCGTGCGTGTTCAATGACTTTGGATTGCCTACATTCATTGTAAAATTAATTATTTCTTTGTTTCTTTGTGTTTGTCTGATGAAGATTGAGTATATTGGACAAAACAAAGATTGAGTATGCTGTCGTATTTTTATAAAAATGCATATAATCAACAATGAGAAAGGTTTTATTTGGCAGAAATTCTGATTCAATATAATACAATAAGTTTGAAATAGTTTGAAATAATGTCATCTTGAAATAGTTTGAAATAATGTCATCTAAGTACAATAGCATCAATCTTTAACTTTTATTTGCAATTAAGAGTATAATAGATATCAAACAATGATGTATCATGTAAATAATTCGGTAGTAATTGACTTACTCTAAATATTATTTTTCAAGAAATTTTCACATGTCGTATGAAAATTGCATTGATAAGTACACCTAGTTCTTTGCCAAGTAAAAGACACTTTGACTACCATAATGCACTTAAATTACATCATATACCCATTTGCTGAATTTGTCCCATAAGTCATAGTACTTCTTTAGTAGTCTTAACTACAACCATATACTCTTTTTTAGTTTAGACAATACAATTAGAGTACAACTATTCATTACAAAATAGCATATGTCTTCATCGCTATATTGACAGAAATGATAAGCTTATTACTAAACTTTTCACTTTTCATAAGCATGAAACAAAAAAAAATTATGATGATTTTTGGATGAAATTTAACTTTGATAATTAACTAGGTAGTGCATTATGTATATGTCCTATTTTATGATGCTTGTGTATTATATAACCCTCTTAGATTTAACCACTCTTAATAGTTCCCTTACAACCACTTAGCATCTAACTATCTCCTAATCAATGCCACTTCTAAGTGTACTTGATTAATCAATATAGTAATCTTCTATTTCTTTATATCCATAAAATAACCTTTTATAAACATAAAGTCTAGAAAAATTGTAGAAAAATAGAGATGGGGATTGTGAAATTAGGATTACGGATTTTGTTAGGTAAAATAATTTAATTAGTTTAAATATTTAAGATTAAGGATAAAATAAAATAAAAGTATTTTATTAATTTAAAATTTTTTAAAATTTAAAAATTATGATTAGGTCCTATACTGCCATCTTTCTTTAATAGCTAAAAAAAATTGAATAACGTCTTAATGAATAAATCCTAACAATTAAGACCTAAATAATCTTATTCTCGAGGTACCTAAAAATTTAGAAAAGGGCTATGTTCTTATATAAATGAATGAAATTGATTTAATTGAGTTATTGTTCATTAGAATTGATAATATCTTGATGTATTGACTATAATTGACAGTGTATGGGTTACAAATTGGTATACTTGATTTGTGAATTAGATAATTATAGATTTTGCGATGTAAATATTGTGAACTGAATTGAGAATAGACATATAATTTGGAGACCCAATTTGAGTTGTGATTACTGGTCGATATAGAAGTGTATTTTTTTTGCAGGATTGACCCTTCTTCCAAAAGGGGGATGTCCATTTTATAGGGAAAACTCTACCGAATTTTCAATAGGGTCTTCGTAAAATGTGACATCACTGTTTTAAAATTAAAACAAGAGCTCCTTAGTATTAACTGATGATTGAATTAATACTGTAACATCCTGTTCCCATATTAAGGGTTGGAACCCTAAAATTTGGTACATGTGAGATAAAAGAGAGATTGAGCGTAGCATCCCATCACCGATGGGAAGGGTAAAATAGTCATTTGGAATGGTTTTAGAAACACCCTTACATGTTCATGCATAATCTCATATCCGCATACATGTGAATAGTACATTTTTGCATATGCAAATGACTGTACATGCATTCATGACATTTCCCGGTATATTTGTTAATAAATATGATTGTTGTGAAAAACGTGATTTGTGTGCTTGAAAATTTAGTTGGAGAGGGTCATTGTGGTTTTTGAATTTTTGGAGAATTTTAAAAAAAATTTCTGAAAATTTGGGGTAATTTCTAGACTAGGAAAAATGCCAAGGGGCAGAATAATTGTTTACCGGTAGTAGAAATTTCTGTCCAATGGCAATGGAAATTTAGATTTATGATTTTAGGATTTATTAATTAGAGCCATTGGAAATTTGGGGATAAATTAGAATGGAAATTAGGTTTAAATGGATTAGTTAATAAGTGATATATAGGTGAATGCTTAGAATTTGGACATGTGGCAAGTGACAAGTGTCACTTGCCAAGCCATGTCTTTAAATTACCAATTGTTTAAGTTTGAAGCCCATTTTGCTCCCTCTCACGATGTTAATTTTTAAAAGCCATTGGAGAATTGTTTTGGGTGTCTTCTTCTCCATCTTCGTAGCTTTCTTCTCTCTCTCTTCTTCTCTTCTTTGGTTTGTTTGAAAGTTTGCTCTTCTTTTTCCCCTCCTTTCACCTTGCTTTCTCTTCCTTTAGCTCACCTAAAGAGCCTAACATAAACCTCACCCCCTTAACATAAACCTCACCTAAAGCAAAATGACATTATTTTGCACTTTAAAAAAAATTTGGTCGGGTTGCCTTCAACCTGATAGGGCTTGGGCTGGGCTACTTCTGGCCTGATCGAGCAGGGGTCGGCCCGGCCCATTGCCATCCCTATATATCTAGATTCATTATTCGGATAGGATAAGCAGAGGAACAACATAGACTAGTTTTGCAATGACATGTTGGAATGTAACTTGGTTTAGTGCTGTTGTAAAGTTTTAAGTTCAACTGAAATGGAGTGGTTACCTTATCTTGTATTAGTTGTGCTTTACTTATATTAGGTGTAATGACAGTGCAAAACATGTCAGTCTACTTTTTTAATCATTGTATTTTTGAATTGCAGTATGGTGTATCTTAACATGGTTGAGATATATATTTGTGAATGCAATGAAAGAAAGAATGAGAGGCACGAATCGGGATCAATAGATGAGGAGGAGGCGCGAACGGTGATGTTTCGCGACAGTTTGTGCTGAAAAGATAGGTTGCTTTTGTAGATGTCTCGTTGTAGAAATGACGATAAAGAAGAAGAAAATGGCATCACTGGAGTGGCCATACCACTTTGTTTGTAAATCCCGACCTTAGGAGAACTGTGTGCGAGTGTAGTATGAAGTCTGATTCCTATGCAACCCTAGCAAATTTTCGACATAATAAAGGTAAGTAGGGTATGACAGGCGATATAAGTGTGAAAGGAGACTCAACTATGAGCTCATCGACGGAAGCTTCCCCACACTCCACCTCCAGATCCTAGTATTCAACGTGAAGTTAGTAACTTAGAGACAATTTATAAGAGATTCAATGAGATTTGTCTCTTACCTTGACTAAACGAGCTCTTGTTTGCTTAGAGTTAGAACGGTTCCTTGAATCTCCATGTATGTTGTTGTTCATGACGCGTATGTTGTTGTTTACGCATATGTCGTTGTCTAAAAGCTTCGGTTGTTGATGGGGCTATTCATACGACTTCTTTGTACATTTTCAATTATCTTCATCTCTTAATAATGACCTGCACATCAAGAATCAGTTGAATAGATGGCAAAAGATCCTTCGTTCAACCAAATTATGCTCTAGATTGGTCTTTTAAAAATAATTTTACTTATAAATATTTGCCACATCATAATACGAAATTGTCAAAGGATCCTAAATAAGTATATTATTATTAATTGTAAGATTAAAGGTTAGTTAGTTTTACTGCAAATTAAAATTTTGTATATTTTATTGTTACTTTTAAAAGTTATGTCTATTACTGCAAATTCATTCAAAGATAGTTTTGACTCTGCTAGGCACAAAATGAGGGACGTAATCCTTTGTCCCTCCTCTGTACGGCCAGAGTAATTGGGGACAGAGAATCTCAAGGCCAAAATGAGGGCTAATGTGATATTTAGTAAGGCAGCCGTAATGAGTAGTAGAGCACATGTATGTGAATACCAAAAATATCATTAATGAAGTTACTAGTTGGTTCTGCCTGATTCTGGCTGAACTGCACGTTGCCGTTTGGATCCATGAATCGATTGCTTCACGTGAGAGTCCTG
>JAOTBA010032292.1:0-16381 GCA_025629845.1 Erythroxylum squamatum
CTGAAAGCCTACGATATATGTGTTTTATAAACTCAATGAAAGATTTCAACCACAAATCATACGTTTTGCAAATTGCGATTTTGACTACAGCAAGAAAAGAACTTTTTGAAAATGTGCTTTACAAATTTCAAAGAAAGTTTTCTAAGATGAGAAAGAAAAATGATTTCAAAGGTTTTTGCTTATTTTCATTTATAAACTGTTACCCATTGAGCGTAAGCTCACCCCCCTTCTTTCCCATCCACAGGTGATGAGAAGAAGATCGAGTGAAAGAAAGTAGAGACTTTGGTTGGTTAGGCATATGTTGATAATTTTGGGGGTTTTGTGTCTTTTGTATTTGGATTTTGATATTGATGTTGTAATATGGCTTGGAATGCCATTAAAGTTTGTAAACACTTATCTTATGATGTAATTGAATTATGGATTGATTTATATATGGATGTGAAATGGGAAATTGTGTATGGATTTTGTATATGAATGGGATTGTTTCTGATTATGGATTATGGATTGAGATTTATTGAAGTGTTTTAGGTATAGGATTGAGTTTGTTATACTGGGATTCCGGACAGGAGGTCCGATGAATTGTATGGATGGATTGGATATATTGAAGTGCTTTTGTTTATGGTTTAAATTGATGATTATGATTCGCATATGAGGTAAAGAACAATGAATTGATGGTTATGATTAGAATTTGAAGAAATAAATGAATTGAAGTTATGGAATAGATGATTTCAAAATGGGAAATTTAAATGACTTAGAATGATGTGTCAAAAGAATATAAATGATTGAATAAAGAGGGAAGGAATGAAAAAAAAATGAAGCGATGTTAGTTAAGGTATGATCGTATGATCTGATTCGATGGTTCAGAGTTGGGTCTCGGAAACGGGACCTAACATCACTCTTTTCTTTTCTCCAAGTACAGCTGACACTACCTTCTTTGTTGTCCGAAGGATAAGTTAATTTTAATGGACAGGTGGCCTCAAACCAAAGGGGGCTTGATGATCCAGCTATTGTCCAATTATGCCCTCCTTTAGCCTCAGATCACATCTCCATTTCATCTCTACCATAGCTAGATTAAAATGGGATATCTAGGTTAAATGGACAGTTGGATTAAATGGACAAATGTCCATTTTCACCTCCAATAACCAAATTATTGCTAGATATAGGCTAAAAACTAAGGACAAATTGCATGGTTAATTACAAGAATGCTTATACATGGCTATAACAATTTAATTGCTACATTCGTGGTCTCATGTTCTCCATTTTTATGCTCTATTTTGTCTCCTCTTCTTGTAATCTTCTTCTTCTTCTTGCTCTATGAAGAAAATAGGGTATGAACATTAAGAAGATGGCTCAATAAGTATGCTTTCGGGTCACTTTAGCTCCTTCACTTCCGAAATGTACTTAAAATCAAATATGAGCTAAAGTGAGTATCCTAAACATTTTAAGGCATTAATCACTAAGTGGGATGTATTAAATGTATCAATAATAAACACATATCAATGATATTTATAAAATAAGTAATACATGGAGATCAATAAATATATTTAGACTATGATTTTAATACGTACCTAACTAATACATATTTAGTTATGTTATCTATAACGAAATGCACAACACTTTTTTGTCCAACTCACTTGATAATGTCAAAAAGTAATTTAGATAAAGCATAGACACTTTCTACCATATCAAAAGCATCAACAAACTTTGTAAAAGTTATTCCAATATTACCATAAACTAAGAAATTAATCAAGGTTCTTTGTCTTTGTCAGTCCGTTCTTTTGCTATAATAATACATCCTGTTGTCTTCCAATTAGACTTATATGTTTCCATAATCAACTGACATTCATTTTTTAAAACATGAACCAAAGGCACGTGAATCTCATAATAAAAAGATTCTTTAAATCCTAGATTTATCGTTATTGTAGCATCAATTGCATCTTAAAAATAAGGTGAATTTAAAGTGTTTGAATAAATACATGAATGATAGAAACATCTAGTCGATACTCACTTACATCGTAAAAGAACATCCTTATCAACCAAAACACTTTCTAAACTAGGTTGAGAACTAGGAGTAGTTCTTAGAAGAAAATAAGAATCCATGTTAATAATAGCTTTTCTTTTTCCTTTCTCCAATACTTGTTATGCTTCATAATCTCCAAAATATACAATATAAGCCTATTTATTTTCTTTTTCCTTTTTTACTTATTGTTGCAAATAATTTAGGATCCTCTTACATAAATCAAATGGTATTTTTTTCAAGAAACAATGTTATCCTTAACTCTAGCAAGATATTCTTTCATTATAAAAATTCCTCTCTCTTTAAACATTCCATCTCAAAATATAAAATTATATTAAATATTTCCATTAAATATTTGAGAAGAACAAAAATAATTCTATGTTGGATCAAACTTGCCATGAGTAGAAGATGTTAAGTTCATCGAATCTTTTTCTAATGGTTCAATATTTTCTATTATAATTTCAACCTAAAAATATAAAAAAAGTATAATTTTATATGTTTTGTACACAACTATAAGATCTAGACATTTTAAGAAAGTGATAGACGTTGAAAATACTTTTCCTACTAATACTTATAGGATAAGACTAAAAATTCGACAAAAAAGGCATTTTGAGTCGTAAACTTTCGAAATTCCAGAAATCCATTCGATTGGACTTATTTTCGATCCATTTCAATATCATTAGACTCTAATACCTATTCCTAATATTTTTTAATCTTCAGGGTTAGGTCCCCAAAATTACTATTCCAGTGAAAATACTATTTACCCAGATTTACTATTCATCTAGAAATACTATTAAGCAAGTTGTCCAAATTTTATTCAAAAGTGTCACCTAAATCCTCAAAGCACATTTCAGGGCTTTTAAAGCTTATTATATAGCTTTTTAGAGTTTTCGAAAATTCTTCGAGAAATTTTGGTCCAGTCCAGAACTGTCTCTAGTCTATCTGTGATCTCCATTATAACCTCAATAATTCATTTAAATGCTTAGAAAAAACTCTAGTATACCATAAATAAAGCATACTCTATAAAATGCATATATAATAATCGAACTGGGACATTACAATTTCTCCCCTCCTTATAAAAATTTTGTCCTCAAATTTTCAAAAACTTGGTCATCTTAAAAATACAAATATTGACTTCACATCCACTCTTCATGCTTCCACTCTATCAATCATTTCATAGGGGCCAATATATCGTGGACTTAACTTGTCACATCATCTAAAACTGACTATTCCTTCCATGATGATATTCACAAAAAATCTTTTTTTTTAACTTTAAACTCCACATGCTTCCTCCATTTCTACACCTAGCTCTGCTGTCGATTTTAGGTACTATCACTTTGACTTGAATAATTTTGATCTCATTTGTGGTTATTTGAACTAGTTCAGTCCAACCAATTTACTTTCATCTATCTGACCCTTATATACAACCACTCTATGTAATTATATACTTCCAATCACTTACAACTTAATTAATCTATTAAGAGAATACCTACTTTGGATGGTTAAGAAAGGGTAGATTGTGTAATTCGATCATTTATCTCCCATATACTATCTTATCCACTTAGATATTGTGAAATTGCTACCATAAAATCCTTTGTAATAAGCTTTCATTTCCATTTTTGGATAAGCAGTGGCTGAGCAAATTTTTTTAATTGGTTCTTTGAGTCTCAGCCTTGACTTGTTGATTTAACAAGCATTTGAACATATACTTTGCTATCACCCTTTTCATACCTTTTCGATCATAAAGCACTTTCAAGGCATACTGCCTCTTTGTGTTCCTTATATGCACAGCATATATTAGTGAGTGACTTAATCTAGGATTTCTTTTTAAAGTTAAGCCATGACTAGTACACACAATTCTTAACCTAGCATCAACGTAACGTTACCTCTTAATAAAATTCCCTCAAAATTTGCAACTTTTCGTCATTGTCTCTAATTATAAACAAAACTCAATGATTTTTTTTTATTTCTTATGCCTTACATGGACTCCTTAGATTTCGAATCTCAAATCCATAACCACTAGTGAACTATTTATTGTACATTTGTCATTTCCCATCATACTCTTTGGAAGCAAATCAATCGTTTAAGATCATATCTTAAGACACTAACATGATGTCCTATTCATATAAAAATCATTCAATTACCTCAGAGTTTAGATTTTACTAACTTATAACGCAATTTCTAATTTATAAAACCTCAATCTCTTCAAATAAGGAGTACACCTTATACTGCCACTGCACAACTTTGATGTTCAATAAAAATATCTTTACATAACCATTTCTAATACCAGAAAACACTTAAATGATTTCAGGTAGCTCAGAACTCAATCTGGGAATTCATCATCTAAAATCTCCACGTCATACTTATTCAAAGTTCTTATACATAATTCTTATCATTCTCCAAATCATCAATTATAACTATCTGTAAAGTAATAGCTCTAAATTCTAATGAGACAATTCTCCATTATGGATCAAAACTTATCTCTCACATTTCCTTGAAAATTTTACCACCATTCACTCGTATGATTTTTAAGAAACATAAAAATTGACTTACATTAAAAAAATTAAAATAATGAATGTTCACTACATAGAATCGATATACTAATATACACACAATTAAAAGCTTACATCAAACTGATCATTACTCCCAAAAACAGTGTTCAATCATTAGTCTTAATTAAAGATTCCATCACAATGTCATCTATAACATTACTTTGTACGAATCCATAAATCATGTTACATTCAAAAATAAACTTCACCTTAAACACAAAATTTATACTAAAATTGATATCAATCACTCCATAAGGTCATAACATCAAAGATAGTCACCAATTACTAGTACAATAATTAATCCTGAACGAATTCAGCTGTAATAAGCAATTTCATCCTCCAGATATATTCACAAATTACTTTCCCAGTATTAAAAAGTGTGAAATAACCTAAAAAACTTTTTTAATTATCAAGTCATAGAATTAAATAACTTGATACTAAATTCTTCCCTTAGGATACTATGTCTAACTTTCCTTATGTACCAAACCTAACTTCCATTAGAAGAAAATCACATTGGCAGAATGCATTATTAGACAATTCCCTTCCTAGTAGGACTTCACAGTTATGGATGTCTAATAAGATCAACTCATTAGAGAGCTTCTAATTCTAACTACTATGTAACTACCTCTATGAACGTTCTATGCTACTGTCGTAGCTTTACTAAAAGTATTTATTATCATATGGCACTCTAACAACTCCAGATTCACCCTAATCTATGTAACACAATCTTTTAACACATACAAATGCATAGTTATAGGGTTGATCTAAATATAGTCATCACTACTGAAACTGTAATCGTACACACCATATTGGATGTATCCTCAGCATGTAGGAACCCAGCCTATGCAAGTGATCTCCTTCCACATTAGCTACACCTTGGTACTGAGCTCCTAGTGTTTTAGGAGTTTTAGGAAACTGTAGGTTGTCTGACTGACCTCTGACTAGACGATATTCCTCGTTTCATCCTTCTGCCACTAAACCATTTAAATTTATTATTCTTATCCCAATCCAACCAAATTAGGGAACCTTCAGGATCTCAACTCTCATTAAGTGAATTTATTCCAAACTTACAAATACGTTTGATCATGTGACTGGCACATCATCACTGCCTATATTTGTATTGTTCACTCAAGGTAAAAACAAAATTCCACCGGCATTTTTTCTAGTCTTAATTGTTCTAGATAAGGTTGATTCATAAAGAAAACATTTACTTAATCATCCTTGTGCTCGGCCTCCCAAGTTAAAGATACTTCAAGTGCTAGAGCCTTTGGTGTGGCTTTGTGACCCCTAATGTTTCGTCGGTGCATTATGTTATGAATTTAAAGATAATCTATATAACACTACAATTTTTGTTTTAAAATCATATTCATGAAAAATAACAAAACTTTTTGGGTTACCCAGTTCACAAAAACAACTTAAAATCACATTATGAAATCATAACACGTATAGAGACAACCCCATTTCAAAGTAGGTCATGATACCACTTGAAAGGACCCATCCTAGAGTTCCCCTTTTGGAACCTGAGTGGGACCCTCCTCGTGACCCCGTGGTAGCCCTCCAATCGATATCTGATTTGACCAAATGGTTCTCGCAAAGCTAAGCTATTCAACTATTTAAAAAACCTTTTATACTTTAATAATTAAAAATGCAAAAAATAATGGGAAATTTCTTTTAAATCATTTTTGGGGTTAGGTCCCCAAAATCACTATTCTAGTAAAAATACTATTCACCAAAATTGTCCAAATTTCATTCAAAAGTGTTCAGGGCTTTTAAAGTTTGTTCGGAATCATTACGTAGCTTTTCAGAAAATTTTCAGGAAATTTTCAGTCGAGTCCAGAACCATCTCTGGTTTTTCCGTGATCTCCGTTATAACCTCAAAAATTCATTTAAACACTTACAATACTATAGTATACCATAAATAGAGCATATTCTATAAAATGCATACATAACACATTACACAGTACAATAATTGAACTGGGATATTACAATTAGACTAAGAAAAATTTGGGTGATTCTTCCACCTAGGATTATTAGTATTAGAATAGGTGTTA
Source organism: Erythroxylum squamatum (assembly GCA_025629845.1). NCBI lineage: Eukaryota > Viridiplantae > Streptophyta > Magnoliopsida > Malpighiales > Erythroxylaceae > Erythroxylum > Erythroxylum squamatum. The sequence goes on from JAOTBA010032292.1 coordinate 6,618, forward strand.
TTACATCCTTGACCATATTGTGCTCCCGAAAGCTGCTCCATGTTGTTCTTTTCCACTTGGAAGCAATCAACTGAGACATGACTTTTTATCCACGTAGTTTGCATCCATACTGAATTGCCTTGAGTGGGCTAGAAGATGTGGCTTTCAGGTTATTTCATTATTAGTTAGGTTTGCTATTTTAGCCTATAGTGTTGTCACTGAATCCATAACCAGCACTCCCTTTTGATCTCTAAGCCAACCTTTTACTTCTTTCTAATGTCCACATATAGCTATTGTTGGCCATCTCTTTTAACAAATCGTATGCTACTTCAACCATTTTCCTCACTAAAGAGTCACCAGTTGCTGTATCTATAATGCCTCATATGGGTAGATTCACTGCATTGTAGAATGTTTGTAGAAGGAACTCCTTTGGCAAGTTACAATATGGGCAGCTCCTTTGCAGCTCTTTAAATCACTCTCATGCTTCATATAAAGACTCCCCTTCACTTTTAATAGAAAATTTCTGATTTCCTTTATAAGTCTACTAGTTTATATTAAGGGGAATGCACTTTTGTAACTAATATTTTGATACTCCCTTAAAAAGATATGGACTCCACCATCGAGTTGCCACTTCTTATCATCCGAAAACTAGTGGACAAATGGAAGTCATGAATCGGGAACTCAAACGAATTCTAGAAAAGACAATGAATAGTTCTAGGAAGGACTGGGAATTAAAGTTAGATGATGCCTTATGGGCTTATCGAACCACTTTTAAAACACCTATCGGAATGACACCCTTCTGACTCATATATTGTAAAGCTTATCATTTTCCTGTGGAACTAAAACATCAAGCATATTGGGTAATGAAGGTTCTAAATTTTGATTGGAAGCAAGTGGGTAAGAAACTACTTCTGCAACTAAATGTACTTAAAGAGTTTCGATGCAATGCATACAAAAACATCAAACTTTATAAGAAGAAGGTGAAGAGATGGCATGACTCTCATCTTAAGCAGAAGGAATTCAAAGTAGGATATGCAGTTTTGCTATACAATTCGAGGTTGAGCCTATTCCTAAGAAAATGCAAACAAAAATACCTTTAAGGTGAATGGAGCCCTTAAATTGAAAAATGCAAACAAAAATACCTTTAAGGTGAATGAGGATTGCTGCAAACTGTATCTCGGTGGAATGATCTCGAAGGAAAAGGAAATAATTTTGTTCCTTTTGAAGAACTGAAAGCACTTCCTAAGATGAATGGTCAAGCTAATGACCATAACTTAGCACGTTTGATAGTTAGAATGAAATTGTTATGTAGTTAGATTTGTTTTAAATTTTAAAAAAAGTTTTAAATGATGTGGAATGGTTTGGATTGCTAACTCTCTTATTCCTTTAAAAGCAATTTTATGATAAGGGAGCAATCTTGGGCGTCAGGCACAGTTGATTTCAGACTCCAACGCCATCACCACCTCAATCGCTATGACAAGTCTTTCTTCTCTAACACTTATCTTTTTATTTCTGTCTTTATTTTGTTCTTATATTTTTGTATTATTTTATTTTGATTCCTATCTCGTATGTTATTTTTCCTTCTCACATTAAGGACAATGTGTTGTCCAAATATAGGGTGGGTTGTGTTATTTGCATTATATGTTTTAATTTTAACTGTGAATTTTGCTTATTATATGTTAGTTTTGTTTAAGCTTGCATGACGTGACTTGTGTCAATGTGTCAATGGCTAGGACTTAACGGAATCAGTTTAGTTGAATATAGTCTTTTAGGTTGCTAAGATTTATTTGCTTATGAAATTAGTGTTCTAGGTTGCTTTGGTTAAATATGCACATTAATTAGGATATGATGTTAGTTTATTCGCCCTAGGAATTTGAAACATTCATTTACAATTTTAGGTTAATTGAATAAGTAGCATTGTTAGTAACTTTTCATGAGAATGATTAGCTAAAGAAAGGAGGTAGCTAAGAAAATATACATTTTTTAAAAATGTGTGCTATTGTTTAATAACTAACTATTTCACTAACCCTTTTTGAAACATACTGGGTATTCATCACAAATTTAAAAATGTGTGCCAATTGATAATGTGCTATAGCTGAGTAACCGGGGGACATTCATCACAAATGTTTGGATTCATGTCAAAAGGCTATAATGACATTCCAACCAAGCTGCTTAATAAAAACATGACTTAGTTAAGTAATCAGGGGACATTTATCATAAATATTTGTCTTCACATCAAAAGGCTAGGTTTATGTTAATGAAAATTAACAAAAATAGTGTGTTATTTAATAAATCCTACTGATCTTTGTGAATAGCATGGCTTCTCATGAAAAGATACTTAAGGATAACTACAGTTTTTATTGAATAACTAATTATCAATGTGTGTGTGTGTGTGATATGAGTGAATGAATTTGGCATTAAGTCTTGATTAGTATGTATATTTAGTCTAAAGTATTTAGATACAAATTTCATAAGTTAATGAGTTAGAACAACTTGAAGGATTGTGTTTGTAGTTAAATTTGTTTCCTGAAGTTCAATGCCATTATACCATTATTGCATATGTGTGTGTTATTGTTTGGTGTGTTTGTGGTTTTTTTTTTGCTTGAGGACGAGCAAAAGTTCAAGTGTGAGGATGTTGATAGTTGTAGGTTGCATGATGTTTTAGTAGGCATTTTAGTATGTTTCTAGTTTTTAATTAATTGATTCATGCATGTTTAGGTTTAGAATTGTGTTAGTTGGTTAGATATTTGTGTTATGGGTGTTATGTGTGTTAGAGCATGTTATTGAGCTTTAATTTTGTGTGTTTGAGGTGCTTTGATGTGTTTGTTAGTGTTTGAGATCAAATATCAAAGAATGGAGAAGATTTGGAGGAAGCTTGGCGAAGGACCCAAGGCCATGATCGTGGCCTAGGAAAGAAACAACTTTTAAATGCCATGATCGTGGCTTAAGGGGGGCACAATTTTGAACAACGTGGTGACAGACATAGATCAACCTCCCAAACTTAATTTTTTACGGGTTATTTCGGACTTTTGGGCTTGGGTAAAACCTAGTTTTTACCCTAATTAGAAAAGGACTATATAAGACAAGAGAAATGACCTAAATGAGAGAGCCTCCATTTGCCACTTTGGGAAAAGCTAAGGAAAAGGAAGAAGGAAGAGAGAGAAGAAGGGAGAGAAGGTAGAGCTTCTACTACTGCTTTAACCTCCAGTCCTCCCATGTTATGTATTCTTCTTTCCATCTTTTATTTCGTTCATTAATGTATGAGATGGAATTGATGATGATGAACCTTGGTTTAGGAATGTTCTAACTTCTTTTGGAAATTTATACTTGATCTAATGTTAATCTAATTGCTTTTGTTGTTAATGATACTAGGTATTATGATTATTTGTTATAATTGCAGGCTTCGGTAAAAAATCAAGAGAGTGAATCGAATGCAAAATGATTAGGTTGGTTAATAAGAGTTAAACGATCTAATAGACTAAGCAAATAATCAAATCGGTAATTATATGGAGAGAGATCTCTTGTGAGGACCCGTTTGTTTATTGGAACATTTAAGAACTAATTAGGTTATGGGTTGTTTTGTAATCGAGAGATTACATGTTTGGTAAGTTAACTTAATTAGGGTTTATGGTTTAGGGATTAGTGATTACAAATCGAGAGAGACTAATCCACCCTTCGAAAGTCTAGGGCCGACACTGCATTAACACAAAAGTGACTAAGTTAGCATTGATGATAGGATAAATCCCCTTTCTCATAATTTGCTAATCTTCCTTGTTTCAAATACAATTGTCAATTAGCGGTGCTTAAATTTGATTTCTTGCATTACTTTAGAATTCTCATTTCAATCACTTCATATTCAATTTTTGAATTTCTTGCTCATTTTTATTTTCATTTTGATTACACTTTTAAGCCTTAGACAAATTAGGATTCGATTAGATCACTAACTCCTCGTAGGATTGACACCTCATATACTATGCTACGACCCATACGCTTGCGAAATATTGAGGATTTTATAAGATTAAAACTTACTCAAAAGAAGGAGAAGAAAAAAGTGAGGTGAGAAAAGAGGTAAAAACAGAAGCTAGAGGCAGAAAATAGAGACCAGTCGGTTGGTGAGAAAGAAGGGTGATAGAGTAGAGAAAGAAGGCAGAGCTGAAGCCAGTGTAAGCATATATTCTTCTAAGGAAGCGTGAGCAGAGGCAAAAGGCGAGAGCCAATGTAGAGAGCTTGAGATTGGCAGGAAACCCATCGCCAACTCCCTCATTCAAACACTCCATTTATTGCTTTTCCTATTTTATATCTGCTGCATTATTAAATATGTCTGTTGAAACTTATTTACCCTATTAGTTCTTCGATATTTCATTTCAGTTTATTCACTATTTTATTACTTTGATACTTCTCTGTCATTGATAACTATGGGATTGAAGTATACAAAGAAGATGAACTATGTTTATTCCAACTATGTTTATTCCATGATGAGCTAATTACCTTGTTCTTGAGAATTAATATACCTCATTTAGTTGATTATGAATGAAGAAGGGAATTAGGTTTTATGATTTAGGGATTAGTGATTACAAATCGAGAGAGACTAATCCACCCTTCGAAAGTCTAGGATCGACACTGCATTAACACAAAAGTGACTAAGTTAGCATTGATGATAAGATAAATTCCCTTTCTCATAATTTTCTAATCTTCCTTCTTTCAATTACAATTGTCAATTGGTGGTGCTTAAATTTGATTTCTTACATTAATATAGAATTCTCATTTCAATCACTCCATATTCAATTTCTGAATTTTCTGCTTATTTTTATTTTCATTTTGATTACACTTTTAAGCCTTAGACAAATTAGGATTCGATTAGTTCACTGGCTCCTCGTGGGATCGACAACTCATATACTATGCTACAACCTATACGCTTATGAAATATTGAGGGTTTTATAAGATTAAAACTTACTCAAAAGAAGGAGAAGAAAAAGTGGGGTGAAAAAAGAGGTAAAAACAGAAGCTGGAGGAAGAAAATAGAGACTAGTCGGTTAGTGAGAAAGAAGGGAGAAAGAGTAGAGAAAGAAGCCAGAGCTAAAGCTAGTGTAAGCATATATTCTTCTAGGCGAGAGTAAGCAGAGGCAAAAGGCGAGAGCCAATGCAGAGAGCTTGAGATTGGCAGGAGACCCATCGCTAACTCCCTCATTCAAACACTCTATTTGTTACTCTTCCTATTTTATATCTGCTGCATTTTTTAATCTGTCTATTGAAACTTATTTACTCTATTAGTTGTTCGATAGTTCATTTCAGTTTATTCACTGTTTTATTACTTTGATACTTCTCTGTTATTCTTAACTATGAGATTGAAGTATATAAAGATGATGAACTGTGTTTATTCCATGATGAGTTGATTACCTTGTTCTTGAGAATTAATGTACCTAATTTAGTTTATTATGAATGAAGAAGGGATTGTTTTGTTGTTTTGTTGTGGCCAACCTTTGCATCATTTTTTGTATTAAATGAATGATTGAGAGAAAAAGTTTAATATTAGAACGAGAAACTATAGAAACTTAAGTTATGAATTAGAAATATATTAACTTAAGTGGGTAATTATTAGTTGGGTTTCCACAATTGATTTAGATGATAAACTTGTCGAATTTGAAAGTTAGATTTAGTTTATTATTTGAATTGATTTCAAAACCCAATTGGTAATTTTAGTAAGACAATTATCAAATTAATTCCCCTTATTCATGCATAGGAAATTAGTTATTTTTCAAGAGTTTCCACACCGATTGATCAAATCATTCTTGCTTCCAGTTAAATCAGTTTACTTTTTAGTTTAATTGCTTTATTTTCTTTAAAACCTTTTACTCAACAAATGCAGATAGAGTGTTTCGGATTGCTTTTTATTCAAGGTTAACTTAAGTAAACCAATTTCAACTCTTAAAGAGACAACCTTAGGTATTCAACTACAAATATCTCGTATACTTGCGATTAGGATAGCCTAGGTTTTTAAAACTTATTTTGGCACAACAAGATGCTATAACAATCACCAATAACAGTGCCAAAAATTTGTTGATAGTTTTAAATAGAAAAACTTTCTTAACTATAAGTATATAGATCGTATATAAAAAATATCATCCTATAAGGATTGTATAGTCTCCCAATAAGTCTTGTAAATTTTGTTTAAGGTAAAAAAACAAGACGAATAATTAAGAATTAAACTAAAAACAAAGACTTAATTAATAAACTATAAATTAAGCAGTATTGAGTTAATTGATTGATCAATGATGAAAGTTTGGAATTGCTTCTTTCCTTATTTGTTTTCACTTTACTTTCTTGATTTAATCGTACTTGATCCTATATATCCTATAGTTATGATTACCCTTTCTCGAGATCTAATCAAAGAATCCCAATTAAAATAGATCGTAATTAAATTTTGATCTCTCAATATATTGAAACTCTTTCTAACTACAAAACTAGATTTGAATCAATCCTATGGATAACTAATAAATATTTAAGATCTCCCATCAATCTCCTATTAATTTGATATTTAAAGGTCTATTAAGGAAATCAATCTAATCTCTCGATTAAGATTGATTATAAAATAATAAACATCATAAGCATATTCTTTAAATCAAAAGTGTAAAGTTCAACAAATAATTCAAGAGTGATTCCTAAAAAGGAGCTTAGCAATTGATAGATGTAACTAAATATCTAAGTCTAATCATCATTAACATCTAAAAATAACATGGAAATAAGAAAAGAGTAGAGAATTGAATATGGAAGTTTTCTTTTCTTTGCTTTGAGCTGAAAAATCTACAGCCTTGTTATTGAGAATTTTCTCTTTGATCTCCTATTTAATTATGTTTATACAACTATCAAGTGATGTTTTAAGCTTCTTTGTACACTCTTAAGTCTTCTAAGGTTTCTTCTAGGGTATTTCCATATGTATATCTTTCAAAAATAGCCTTAAAATGTCAAAAGTATTAAAAAAAAACTCGCATCCTGGAAAACACCTTGTATGCACATTCATGCATGGGACTGCTCCAACCCTTTGGTAAAAGGAGTTCCAACCTGTTGATTCCTTGTTACACAATCGTACTCCATATTTATTCATAAATATAAGGCGGTCATACACTAACCTTGTGTATCGTACCAACAAAGTCCCGATAACGTGTACGTGCTCATCTCTCCCATACTTTATTAATGACCTTGTCAAATTCAGAACCCCAAAAAAATCTTTCTGAAATAAAAGGAAAAAATTCAATAAATACTTATAATGTAATAATATTTATCTAATTAATATATAAAAATCAATTAAAAAAGAAAAAAATTACTATACCTCAAACTCCTGATAGTAAAATTGTTAGACCTCAAAAAATTTTTATTTATTAGTGATTTATTTGTTTTATTATTTTTTGAGTTGAGTCATCAAATTAGCAAGTATGAATAGAAATTAGAAATTAGAAATTAGAATGAAGTGTTAGAATTAAGTTGGAATTAATATGGTTTTTAATAGGTTAAGAGAGTTAGTAGACTTAGAATAAATGAAAGAAGGGGCAAACTTGGAAGAGACTTTCCAATGGAGGGTAAAATGGGAAGAAAGCCTATATAAGTTGTCTTGAATTAAAAGAAGGGAAGAGAGTGTCGTGGAAGCTAAGAGAGGAAAGAAGAAAAAATGTGAAAAGAAGAAGGAAAGAAGGAAAAATCATGGAGAAAGAAGAGAAAGGAAGAAGAAATTGTGAGAAGAAGAAGAAATCAAGCTTCTAAGGTAAGTTCATCAACTTGTCCTCTTGCTTTATCAAAGAAATGGGTTTTTGTGTTGAGAATAGTTGGAGGAAGAAGATGATTGAGAGAACCCAACCTACTCTAGGGTTTCTAAACTAGGTCCTAGGTTTTCTAACCTAGACGGGGTATGGGTAGGTTAAATTTGAGTTAAATTTATGTTTGTTGAAATTTTGTGAATTTGAAGTTTATGAACCATATTGGAATGTTGTTTTTATTGAAACCTTGGTTGTTTTAGGAAACCAAAGGAATCCTACCCAAGAGCAAGGGGAAAGGCAAGCTTGACTTAGATTTTTGCAAGCTAATTAGGTAGGTAATATATTTATAGTTATTGTGTAAATGGGCATTTTGCCTATGTGTGTGTATATGCTTGAATTGCTATGATGTGTTTTATGTCATGCCTTGATAGATGTATGACATTTTGATATAATTGAATTGTGACTTTGATCATGTTATGCCTTGAAATATTTCACGTCATTTTGTATAAATGAAAAGAAAGGAAAGAGCATGAAAAGTATGAAAGTATGATGAAATGACTTGAGCTTTTGATAAAATGATTTTGACCATGATTATGTGCTTCTGCTTGGGCAAGAGTGAAATCATTCTATTCATCACGTGCACGTTGAGAAGAGCCTTCTCCCGGCTGCCTGCTTATGGCATATGAGCTTCGAAAATGAACTCATTCTGTTCATGGGGTAAACTTCGGTTTCTCCATTCTGTTTCCATAAAACCCTTGAGTCATTTGTTTGTGCATTTGCATTTTTTTATTTGTTGAGTATAATGCATATTTGAGTGTTATGTTTTGATGGATGCATCTTCATGATATGTTCTATGTGATGACATTCAAATTATGAAATTTTGAGCTCGAATTGTGGATGATAGAATTGCTAGATTAAATGGGATATATGTATATTCTTTGTCACATTATATATATGTGTGTGTGCCTGAATTGTATGGCTCGTTGCCAATGTCTATAAATATATAAGCCGTAGAGCGTCGCAACTCACCCCATTACCTTCCACTCCGTAGGTGAAGAGAAAGCAGAAAAACATTGATCCTTGCAAAGTTTGGCAAACACCAAGAATAGAGACTTTTATAATTAAGTTAGTTCAGAAATTTTTGATATCTAGAATCATATTAAGCATAAGCATTCAATTGTATCATGTGTATTTTGTATTTTGTAATAAGTCAAAGGGGTGGTTTTTTTTGTAATGTAAAGATATTATGAAAACAAACATTTTGTCCTGTAATGGGCCCAAGTGATTACTGAAACTCTGATATGTTCAATATTGTTTGAATCTTTTGTGACTGGATTTGTTTTAAATGAATCGAGCCGTTTGATTATCGATTTTTCACATATGTGTTTATTGTTAAAGAAAATTTACAATGAGATTCGACCATCTTATGACTCCGAATGTTGGGCTCCGGAAGCGAGGTCCAACATTGTTTGGTATTAAAGCTGAAGAAATGTGTTTGTTCATATCGTATGATTCTGAATGTTGGGCTCCGAAAGCGGAGTCCAGCAGTTAGTGACATAAAAGAATAGAATTTAGAGAGCTTTAATATAACCAAGATGGAAGCTATATTAACATGAATTGAAGTAGTTTTTGAGAGTATGAATTATGGAAAATTTGAAGTGTTAATGATGATCCTAAGTAGATGAAATTCGTGGAGAATTGAGGGAGATTGAATAGTGCATGATCGAGGCACTCATCCCACAATCGTAGCCAAAGCTTTGAAATGATAATTTTAGTTTTGTGAATTTGTTAAACAAATGATGATAATTCACTCTAAATGGTGTCTTTGGACTTGATTCAGGCTTGAAATGAATCTAAATTGTTGCTTAATTAATTGATTAAGAGTTTGATAAGTTTAGGTTGTTAATTGATGTCATTACTTAATGAATGGATTGTCTTGATATCAATGTATTTAAATTGAAAATTTTGAGTTGTTAAAGGAATAAAGGTGTTCTTATGAATGCAAATATGATCCAAAGGATATGAGTAAGGTGTATT
>JAOTBA010032342.1:0-16370 GCA_025629845.1 Erythroxylum squamatum
ACTTAGAGTAAACTTGAATTTTGCTCAAATTGATGAGTAATGGCCAAATTTTATAGCTTAAAGATAGTGATATTGTGTTTTATACACTTATGTGACGATGTATAAATATGAGATATATGTTTGAGTAGTAAATACATCGTATATTTTTTTTATGTATAAAGGCTCGGGAGTTGTGAATCAAGGAGCTCATACCAAGGATTGTTGAAGTTAAGGGAGTGTACACCTTCTTTTAAGGTGAGTTAGGGAAACCATATCTCTCAAATAAGATTAGATCATCCTAAGACATGAATGATGACTAGTATATAAATTTTGAACCTAGGTAATGCATAGTAGAATTGAATGTCAAATAGATGCTAGTATACTTGTGTATTTAATAAACGACATTGTTTTGAAACTCATGTTTTTATTACGCATTTTGAGAAATGATATTGTTTTTAACAAACAATGTTTTATTTTCTGAAACTACATTTTTTAGCAACATTGCATTTGGAGTGCAAAAGATAGCTTTTATTGAATGAAATAATGTTTTGGAATTTACATATGCATAATCGAGTTATGTATGCTGCGTGTATTTGTTATCTTTTTACTTAGAGCCATGGGAAGTTTTCATTTAATCGGTTGGACTGATAAATAAAGGCATGGTGCCTTACTTGATTTTAGTACTTAATATTTGTATATGACTTTTGTGATTGGTGAGGTAACGATTGACCAATTGTGTGCTAGGCACAACAGATTTAGCTACCCCCGTACCCTTGATATTGGTACATAAAATTCGAGTCCCCGTATCGACACCTTTCTACAGGACTTGTGGGTGATTCCACACCTAGGTTAATTCTTCTCACTAAGTACATAATGTACTCACCCCCTTCGCTTTCTAACTATACAGGTTAATTTAGTGAGCTTGAAGCTTTGTGTAGATTGTGTGGTCTTTTGACATTTTCTGGGCATTACTGCACGTGGGTAATATTTGTTTTGTGTTTTTGTTGTATAGTGGCTTTTGAACTATTTTTATTACTTTGGTTATGTTGATATTCTTTATGATTTTATAAATTAACTCCTAACTATCTTGTAGTTGTAAAAGACCTTATGTATGAACCTTTGGTACTGTTGTTGAGATTGCTTTGAATGGACTTAAAAGTCCTAAAGTTGTGGTAGAATTTTAAATGTGAATATAGAAGTGCGTTTAAAACTATTTGCAGGTGTTTTGATTAAGTTTGGGATTTTTAAAATACAGTCGTTTTGTTGCCCAAATGTTTTCAAAAAGGTATTCAGTTAGCTTTGCATAGTTGGATTAAGGATCCCGTGAGTATCCTTAACCCGGGTATGTGGCTGTTGTCATGTGCCCGATGTGGTACCGAATTGTGACAAAACTCTTAAATCTTTCACAAGTTTCTTTGTCGTAATAAAAGATTCAGGAATCTTTGCACTGGGAAATGCCTCTTTAAGTATCCCCATGAGATCGGTATAAGCTGCATTACAAATTCCATGGGTACACTTAAAATGATATAGTCAAATAGTGAAAGAAATTTTAGAAAAACTTTGACAACTAGGATATAATTCTTATTTTCCTTCCTCTACCAACTTAAAAAATTTCTTAGCATCAACATTTAGACCATTACTAACTCCTTCACAACTTTTGGGACATTCATCTATGTCTCTAAATGTGTCAAGTAGTAATCCATATATATTATCATGCATAGACCTTCTATCATATTCATTCTTATCATTCATATGTATATTTGTATTAGTTGATCCTTCTTCATTCAATTCCCAACCATCATATCCTGGAGCAAATCTATCAACAATCAAATGGTCATATATAATATTTCTTGTATACTAATAATAATTGCAACACTTCTTGCATGGATAAGAAAATTCATTTATGTTAGCCACCTTAGAAAAAGCTTTTTCAAGAAAACGATCAACTACACTCATATATTCATCACTATATCTTTGAAAAGTCATCCAATGTCTGTCTCTCTTATCCATTGATAGGTAACTGTTCATCAAAGTAATATATACAATATGGAATATGTTAACAACCAAGAAACATTACATATACAATTTATTAAAAATATAAAAAGTTGTAGTTACAAAGCCCTAATGATTTCAGAGAATTCAAGAATGCATCTAAATAGTTAGAGATGTGAAAATAAGTTATTTTTGTTGATTTAATTTATTTCATCAAAGCAACCATACATTTATTTCTGCTGATACAAAGCCCAAGGGATTTCATCAAAGCAACCATACATTGCTAACAAGTCGTAACTCTTTATGCAACTTAATTTATTCTTATTGATTTAATTTCCACCAAGATCTTAACTAAAATCCTCATATATACGTTTACATCTCTTAAGCAAATAATGGTTTAGAACATAACTTAATTACTTCAAAAACTAGGATTATAAGAGAAAACAGATACATGAGGTTCAAAGAAGACAACGAACCTGTACGTGAATGACGTTATCCAAGCAAGGCAGCACCTATACATGAAATATTTGAAACGATCAAGAAATAGCACATCTGACGTGAAGGACGATAACCAACGACTAGCACAACACTTATACGTGAACCACGTGAAACCATTAGCAGTTGACGTAAACGAAGCACCAGCGACACCTGATGTGAATGAAGGGAGCAGCAACAACACCTGAATGCTACAACAACAACTACACCTAAATGCTACAACACCTAAATGCTAAACTAACACCAACTCTTCCTGGCATCCACAACGTCATGAAGAGTAGAGGGAAGGTGAAAATTCCTAAAGTATTGGTGTGATCGTATTATATCAGAAGAAAGTGAAAAGTCCAATGGCGCCTTCGTGATCTATTCTATTCGTATATATATATATATCTTTTTTCCCAATATTATAAAAAGTAAAATAAATATAAATAATATAATATATAATATATAACAATATACTTTAATTGTTATTACTTATGACAAAAGTACCTATTTTGGTTTGATTTAGCTTCATTCGACCTAAATTAACTAGATTTTAGGCTATGTTTATTTTTTTTTAATATTTTTAGGTTTTAGGTTGAGCTCGGATTGTCTAGTTCAACTTATCCAAAATTTAAAATTTTATTTTAAAAATTAAATTATATATTTAATCAAGTTTGGTTATAGTCAATTGTGCTGGGGCTTAGGTAAGACTTTGGCCTATCTGGGTCTGAGTTTAATGCTAATTATTATAACCTTTAATTATTGTTTAAAGTTGCAACAGATTTAATTGTTGCTTATATAAAATTTTATAGAAACGTTTAATTTTGTTGCCTTTATAAATATAAGGCAACAAATTACTATTGGCGTTGCCTATTAATATTACCAAAGGCAACACTTTAAAAATCATTGCGTTATATCAGTTTTAAGCAATGCAATTTAAAATGTTACAAATTTAGTGTTACAACAACCATTTTTTGCTATATTGGCAGTAAGAGACCTTAGCAACTATTTATAGTAACCTTATTGGATCTCTCCATCACAGGCCCAATACATAAAGGGTCCACACTGAAGAGGACCCATTTTTCTCACTAGATTTTAGCTCATTGAATCAAATTCTACTTGGAATTCTTTATTATCTTTAATCTGGATCAAATTTGATTTTTATAATCGTAAGTTTATAAAAAAACCCGTAATTAATAATTGTCCAATTAAGAAAATCACCAACATTTTCCTCCTTGGACAAAATTAATTACATTAGTTGTAATAACAAAAAAATCAATAAAATTGGTTAAAGCAAAATCAATGTATAGTTTGACCAGAATAAAAGCATTTTCTCCAAAGATAATGAAAGTCCGTCATTCGATCTCATAAGTCTTACGATAATGGAAAGTATCAAATGCATTAGTCATGTGTGACACAAATCCAATATAATTACGCATATCTAATATCTCACTAACATGAATGAGAAAATAGAGTGTGCAAACTACAATGATATACCCATATTTGAAATGTATCATCTTTTTGTTTGTTGGTTTCAATTTCTCTGAACTTTATGCTAAATAACATCAGAAAATTTTGTTTTCTCATATTGAATGCAAAATCGCATTAGAGAAAACCTTATGGGATTAAAAACGTATATCCCCCTATGTCTTATCAAATCCATGGATTTATATATAAGTGTGTGTGTGCGCGCGCACGCGCGCGTGTGCATTCGCTGACAACATAAGCTCAAGGTCAATCTGTATATATATGTCCAATGAACTTTTAATATGCTTAAGATCGACATATATCTTAAGACTTTTACCTATATTACGACAATGTACAACAAGCTGTATCATTGAGAGCAAAATGATGATCATCAATATGTATAAAAATACACCATCTTAATATATAAAATCCATATAAATATATTAAGAGCAATTACAATGATCCTTAACTAATAATGTCTAAGGACTTTATTATACCCAAATGTTAAGTCAAATTATTCATATATGATTTTGGGATGAATTAGAACTAATTTGACTTATCTCTATATGAATTTGGAGCTTTATTTGGTTAGTTCTCACACATTTCAACTTTATTGCTTAATAGGTGCAAATGGATAGATTTTGGGGCAAGAGCCATAACTTTTACTTTGGATGTCAGATTAAGGTCATTAAACTATTCTTTCGAAGAGAACTCTATTTTCTATAACTTTTGTGAAGACTCCAAGGAGAGATTTTGTCATCTAAAGGGCCAAAATTGCACATTTTATAGATGCCCAGAGTATGTCTGCTCAGCCGACATGATGTCCCTTCAAATGGACATGAGCAGAACTAGAAGGATGGAAAACTTGAGAAGGTCCACTCAGTAGACATAATGCCCTCTTAACGGACATTGATTTGCTAATTTCACTCCAGAAACTTGAAAAGGTCTGCTCAGTGGACATGAAGTCTGCTTAACGGACTTTGTCAGCACTAGGACGATCTGTATTCCCCTATTTAGTATAAACTAGGTTTCTTTGAGTGCAAGACACTATAAATACTCATTTTAAGACCAAAGGAGGGGCTAGACACCGAAAATGAAGCTGCAACATAAGGAGGCACCCAAAAGAGGCAAAGAAGAAGGGAAAAGAGGATTGAATCAAGCATTGGAAGCAATCTTGTTTTATGTTTTCTCTACCTTCTCTCTCTACTCTTTCTTGGATGTTGATTGTCTTTATTTGTATGGATTTTGTTATCATGTTCTAGAACTAAATCCCATTTAGGGTGAGGGATGTAGCCTATTTTGGTGGGATTGATTTGTATTTTATGATTGATTGGTGTTGAATGAAAGTTCTTGAGTTATATTTATCTTTCTTAAACTTCACTGTTGTTTCTATGCTTGATCACCATAGATGCAACCTTAGTAATCATATGATGAACTGAGAGGTAAAGTATGATTTATGCATTAGGAAGATAAACATATTAGATTTAGAGATAGAGATATCCTAAACTAGTGTGATAACTTGTGGTTGCTTGTTCTTAAGGAATTTAACTAGTTAGGTTTCACATTGAGAGATGGTAATCAGTTAGTTAGGTATTCTTATATGTCTTGAGAGGGGATATGAGTAAAGTTAAGCAATTGTTCTTATAACATATTATTTAATCAATTCCATAATTTATTAATCAATCTCTTAAATTGGTGAACCCAAAGCCCTAAGTTTGAATCATCAAATTTCTCCTGTTTGTTTATTTCCGGTCTTTATAATTTATTATCTACTCAAATCCTAAGTTTCTTGTCGCTTTTGTTCAAGTAATTAGAATTGATTCAGTAGTGAGAATCTTAGTCCTTATGGGAGACAACCTTGGAATACTTGATTTGTAGGTACTAGGAATGACTCTGTGCACTTGTAGATTTTGTCGATCACTTTATGTATCATTGAAGACTCTCTTCATGACACATATCTGTTCTGGCCAAAGACTCTCGAGTAATGATCTCGATAAGAGGCCGTAGGTATAGTCTCCTTCTATCAGGAGTGGTGAATCCTTTATTGGCTACTCGATTACCTCCAAATACCTTAAGCTGTACCCAATCACCACCTTATGAGTAACCCCTGAAAGACACTGATGAATGGAGTCAAAGCATAGGATTAGTATCCGAGATATCTTTGAGCATCTCAAGTCAAAGGGTACTTGCACCATTGATATGATGAGACAATCATTGATTTTGGAATAGAATATACATATGATTGTCTCATAGTAGGTCAATCCAATATACTTACTACCCTTAGTAAGAATCCACATGTTAACTCTAAACAACTCATACCTATAGCTTATGAGATCTACTGCTTGATCCAATCAAGGAGTATAACATGTGCTAGTCTATCCAGATTAATGATATCCTATCTCATTAATCCTATGACTAGGAAAAGTTTAGACACTAGCATAATTACACATGATAGGAATCTCATTATCATGATCTCATCATGATTTCCTCCATACTATGTTTTGTATCAAAGACTTCATTAAATAAATTTAAGATCAACATCAAATCCATAAATATATAAACATCGAAATAATGAAAAATGCCTTTAGTAATCATAAAATGATTTGTACAATAAGTGCTAAAGGTGATTGCCTTTAGATCACTTCTCTAGCAGATACAACATATTGGCACTAAAGGTTGTAGAAATCTTTCAACCATTAATACCATTAAAACCATAAGGGACGCAACTTCTTTACTACTAATGAGGATGATGAAGTCACAATTAGTTCTAATTTTGTTGACAATGCTCGGCATCCCTCAAGTAGCTAATATGGTATATGAATAAGACATTTCAAGTGTTAGTCCCTAGTTACACCCAAAAGGGGAGAGGCGAGAGTGAATTGAGTGCTTATAAAATTTAATAATTTTTCTGACCTATGTACTTAATTAACAACATTCAATACGAATAAGTGTGAGGAAATTTTTAATTTAAATTAATCAAACAATTGAACAATAATTTAAAGAGGATAGAAAAGAGATCGTGCAAATCGATTTATAATGGTTTAGTAAACAATCTTTGTTAACATCTACTCCCAAAGCTTTTCTTGAAATTGCACTATAATTCTTCTTTCAAAACAAAAAAATAACTTTGTACAATCTTTCACAGTAAAAAGGAACCCTTATTACCATCTACTTCCAAGGTAAAAAAGAACCTCAATCTCACTTGTATAACCCCTAAATACAACAATATATTGCCCTAACCAAATATTATGACTCAAAGTTCCTCACTTTATCATTTGATAACTCCAAAATGGTTACTTATACAAATATGAAACAATGATGCTCAAATGATTGAAAAATACTTTGAAATGTGTGTATTCAACACGCCAAAATCTTCTTGATGCTAAAACAAATGATAAAATACCTATTTATAGTATTTTAGGACCCAAAATAGTTTTTGGAGCCAAGAACTTGCAGTTACAGCCATTATATTCGACACACTAGTTGATCAATATAGTATATTGGTTGATTGGAACAATAGTTGACTAGTAACCTATATTGATCAACCAATAAGACAAATTGGTTCCAATAAATCAACTAGTGTTATAAAAAAAACTCTTAATACTATAATTTTAATAACTTTAACCTATATTGACTAACCACTAACTTATATAGGTCGACCAATCACTTAAAAACATGATTTTGACAACTTCAAAAGCTTAAAACCAATTTATTTAATCTAGATACGATTAAAACACTTACCAAAATGTTCCCTAAAGATTATTTGAAAAATAAAGAGGCTTTTATATTAAAATTAAAAACTTTAATGCCTCTTGACGAATGTAAAGACTCGTGAAATAAAGTAAGATGAAACAATTATGTATAGTGATCTTTTTATATCATCAAATTAACAAAGTGAACTTACAAATAATAATAAAATATATGAAATGACATTGATGAGTATTGATCATTTTTTGATCTTTATTTCATTAGTTACAAACTTCAATGAAAACATCAGTGGTAATTATGTCTTATTATCATCAAAACATCAATTAGAACCTCCTTTGGTTCAACAATCTCCCCCTTTTTGATGATAACAAAACATTTGTAATATTATAGAATAATAATGAAGTTAAGCACATAAACAACTACCAAGATAATGATTAGTTATCCCTTAATCCATTTATAATAAAGAAAAGAGGCATTCAAACTCAAAGAAATATTCATAAACAAAGAAATACAAAAAACGACAAAAACAATCGCTCTCCCTAAATTTTATTACTCCCCTAAATTTTATCCTTTACAATCTTGGAACCTTAATGCAAAGCTTGCAACCTCCTATGTGAATCCTTATAACAATGTGTAGGGATGAATCTCTTCCTTATGATTGACTTCATCTGCTCCACTGACTAAATAGGTCACTCTCCATTCCTTCTTCGACTGACTAAAAGTTAATCCCACTAAATACTAGCATAATCTGTAAATTGTAATGCAACTAGCTTCACTTTCTTCTCCTTAGAGTAATTATGGAAATAAAAAACGTGTTCCACCTTTCATTCCCACTCTAGGTATAGTTTGGGATCATTCTTTCCATAAAAAGCAAGAATTTTTGTTTTTATTCTCTCCATATTGCTATCTTGTTTAGACACACTCTGTTTCCCTTTTCGGGAACTACTACCTTTATCATTAGAATTTCCTTCATTTTCCCCTTTAGAATCATATCTCCAGGAAGTTTGAGATTTAGAGGTTAACTCCATGCTATCCAACCTTGCATTCAATGCCCAAATTAGCCTTGTATCGCCTCCATGAAAAATTTAAAAGCTAATCTAGCATCCTCCTTTCCTTCGGTACTCATATTGGAAATTTTAATAAAAGAAACTTGTATAGAAAATGTTAGTGAAAATAAAAGTTCCTCCCCACTCCCTCACATATTTACACTCAGAAAATGGTCTCTCATGTTTCACTCAAATTCTTTGACTTTTACCTGATAATACACTCACACTCTTTGTCTTTTTCCACTTAATAATATGTTCTTGTAAGCCCTTTAATTGGAACCTAATTGATAGATTAAAAAAAGGAAAGAAAGGGCATCAAAATACAATGCTAATCAAAAAAACAATTACAAAATTTTAAGAATGCAAATAAAATGAGATGTGGGGTTCACAATCAGAATTTAACTTGTATAAGAGGAAGCAACGAAAATAAGTTGATTATGTCACAAAACAATGATCCAATAAGATATCAAATATTGTTTGGAACATAAATTATAATTTTTTTCATAATAGGTCGAATTCTTTTTTTGTCCTAATACTTCTTTTTATATAATTGTGTTATTAGTAAGAAAAAAACTTATAAACCAAATGGACAAAAAAATTGACACAAGATTTATAAGTTTTATGAACAAAAGTGCTAGATATTAGAAGAAGAATAACACTAAAAGAAACTTGCAAAACTTGACGAAAATATGAAATTAACATATAGATAGTATCTAAATTTCAAGATAACCTAGGCTCTGATACCAATTGATACAAACCATAATCAAACAACGCTTAAGACCAAAAAAATTACAATATAGAAACCCAAAGAATTATATTGATAACTCAGTTTTAAACCCAACCCTATACAAACTTACTATATAGAACTGAAGTTATAATGAATTAAAGCTCAACCCTATCTAAACAATGCCAATTAGAACTAAAACCATAGGTTGATCGCCACATATTTCCCCAATCAGACAGATTGAGTTCTTAGGTAAAGAACTAAGAATAAGGCTCCTCGTAATTAAAGAAGCTCATAATTTTCATTAATCCAAGTCTGAATAACAAAATAGAGTACAACCCTTTATATAAACTTAATAAAACCTAATGACATAATAGAAATCCTAATATATAAGGAAACATATTATCCTTGTCTATTTTGACAACTAATGTCTCTAATAAAAAAAAGGAAAGAGAATCAATCAGTTACTAATAGGAATCCTATTATAATCAGGTTTACTTATTTGCTTTACTAAAATAGGAAATCCTAAAACAATAAGGAAACTAAATATTTAACTCCTAACATAACAAAATTATTGACTCAAATAAATGCTGAAATAATCTTGGAAATGTTGAACAGTTGTAGACTTCTTTGAATTCTGGATGTTCTAGACTTTTAGGACTTCAATTAATGCTAGACATGCACTTGGTGAGCTTACGCTTATAGGAATTAAGTCAAAGCAATGTAAAATGTTGACTAGTTTTAAAACTCCAATTGATTTACTTTAGTATGATCTTGATCTTGTAACTCAGAAACAAGTGTTAGTAAAGCCTCCTTCATTCTCTTGGCTCTCAATCTAGTCATTGGACCTCCTTTGCCTTGCAAAGGATCTTGGGAGTGATCAACATTAAAGGCTGGTACTTGATCACCATAAGAAATGGAAGAAAAGATAAGAAGATATCCCTTAGATTAGGAATATTGGTCAACCACAAGACTATACTAGTTGACCAGAGTTTTACTTGAATAAGATATATGGAGCAATTTCGAACACATAAGGAGAAAGCTAGAATTTTACTTTGAACTTACTACATTTGTCGACCATAGAGCAATATTTGTTCACCTATGACTAGTGTGGTCGACTAGTATATAAATCGATTCTATTTAAAAGTTTCATAGAAAAGGATATATTGACCAACGACTTTAACACATTGGTTGACCAATGTGAGTAATTGGACGACCAGATATTCGACCAAATAGAGAACAAACTTATTGGAAAGGTAGAAAACAAGATTTTTGGCTATACTAGTAGACCATACAAGGATATTATTCGATCAATATGTTCTGAAAGGCTTCATAACTTAAATTTAAAAATCAAAACTCTTAATAAGTCATGGTAATATCAATCAAGTATGAAAAACCTTACAAAAGACTTTAAAAACATAAAAGCATATCGAATCCTCTCCTAATACCATCATTCATTATTATAAACCCAAACAATCATCACTAAGGATCTGGACTTAAATTGATATAAAATGCAAGATGTAACATATTTCTAATTCATGAATTAATAAATAACTCATATTGAACGTTAACTTTTAAATGCTTAAATGAAGATTTTTCTTGAGTTTACAATCCATTGAAAGCTTCTCATCCTTCTCATTTCTCTCATTTGGTTCAACAAATGTCCTTTTTGAAAAGTTTTTAGTGGTTAAATTCTCCACGTTTTACAATACATCATCTAGATTTTCTTGAAGGTAAAAAGGTTAGGTTCTTTATGATAAAAAGCATAAATTCCTTAATAATACTTAAATCAAAAACTACTATTTCTATTGCATACCATTTACTCTTTCTTTTTTTAATACTCTTATAAACCAAAATAATCAGTGTGTTTTAGGAACCCAAATGAGCTTGATTCTTTGGTTGTTATGTTCTTTCTTCTTTTCAACCCATACTTTGTTTGCTTGACATTATTTGTTTAAGAAAACAAAAATCTATCAACATGTCCATAATTACCATAAAAGTGACGCACCATGTTATATGAGTGATGATGATGCATATATGCATTTCTTGGCATTTTATGTGTGTGTGGATGATGAGGAATCTTCCTTTGGACATTAAAGGTGTTGAATGGTCTCCTAGGGTAGTGAAACATGCTATGATCATGCATATGATCCCTACTATGAATAAAAGCTTAATGAACTTCATTGAGGTCTAAAGGAGTGTAAGTTGGTTTTCATGTTATTGTAGAAATTATGCATATTCTTCCATTGATAATATTGATATATTGAAATATATACCTAGGTTGTGAGTTATATATAAAAGCATGATGTTTGCTCTTAGATTGAACCTTAGTAGATTTGTACACATATGTAGGGTATGTGTATGCTTAGATGTAAATACTCTATACTCATTTATCATTTTAGGCAATGGTACTTCACTATATAAATATTGTCCTTTGACAAAAGCAATTTTAGAATTGCCTTCACTTTCACGGTTATATCATATTCCATGCCTATTATTGGGATTCTTTTAAACTCCTATCATATTTTCTTGTTTTTCAGTCCATTTTGTAAACTTGGACATTAAGTCCTTAAGGGAATGTATCTCCTTTTCAATGTTTCATTTTTATGCCTTAATGCATCTAGGTCATCTTTGTCATCAATAATCACATTTTTAGATACTTTAGTATTATGCAATTCACTTTTTATCTTTTCATTCTCATTCCTGCATGCATCCAACTATTTTTTATCTTCCTTAAGTTTTAAAGAAAATTTCTACTTTTTCTAACTCATGATTTCTCAACTTCGAAGTAGTTCACCATATGTCATATCAATATCACTATCATTATCACGAGTGTTAGAGTTGGATGTTACCTCATCATTGTCTATACAGGTAAACCACATATAAGCTATATGTTCTTTCAAATGCTCGCTTTCATATTCACTTATGTCATCCCAAATTGATGCTTTAAGTGCTTTATTCTTATCCTTCTTCTTTTTCTTATATTTTCTCTCATACTTTTTATTATCTTTAAGTTGAGGACAATGTGACTATATATGGTCGGTTTCTACATTCAAAGTAAATAATGTTAGAGGATGCTTTAAATCACTTTTCACCTTCCCTGAAGTCTTGTCTTTTGGAGAATTTCTTCTTCAAAAACTTCCTAAATTTTTTAATGAGTAAGCTGAAGTCTTCTTCTTTGGTTTCACTATTTGATGTCTCTTCCTCTTTGCTTGATTTTATTTTTTAGGCTTTAAATGGTACATTCTTTTTCTTTGAAAGAGGCATTTCTTTTTATATCTCTTAGAGCCTCATTTCGTATGTGAAAAGAGATCCAATAAATCCTTCCAATGGTAGTGTTGTTAGATCCTTTGCTTCTTATATGGCTATCACTTTAACATCCTATATCTTTAAAAGTGACCTAAGCAACTTTCTTACCATTTTAATATTAGTATA
The DNA here is from genome assembly GCA_025629845.1 of Erythroxylum squamatum. NCBI lineage: Eukaryota > Viridiplantae > Streptophyta > Magnoliopsida > Malpighiales > Erythroxylaceae > Erythroxylum > Erythroxylum squamatum. Next base: position 12,829 of record JAOTBA010032342.1, read on the forward strand.
GGACTTTCCAAGGCCTTTGAGAGCATTAATAATATTAATAAATCTAGTATACTTGTTTGAAACACTTTCATCATGTTTCATTTGAAACAGTTCATATTGGTGATTTAGCATGTTAACTTTACTTTCCTTCACTTGATTTGTTCCGTCATGAGTGACTTCTAAAGTGTGCCATGTTTTGTGAGCCCTTTCACGTATAAAGAGTCTATTGAATTCACTTCTTCCTAATGCATAAAAAAAAAGAATGTGTGTGGCTCAACCATTAAAAAAACTAATCTCTTATCTTGAGGTTATTATCAAGAGACATTTTCATCGCAGACAATTGATTTACCAAGCTTTAAATTCATTTGAATGTACTACTATGCTAACACCATCTTTATACTCTAACTTTATAAATTTTCTCATCAATTATGCTTTATTCAAGGCAATTTTTCTCTCAGACATAGCCTCAAGTTTCATCCACAAATCATAGGCATTCATGTCATTGGCAATATGTTGAAGGACACTCATATCAACAAATTGTCTAATTGTTCTAATGAGTTTTCGATTCAAAATTTTCTGATCACTCTCTAAGACTTCAATTGATATCTCTTTCTTTAAAACGGGCTAATACAAATCCTTACAATAAAGGATGTCTTCCATTTTAGTTTTCCACGTAGAGTAGTTTCTGGAATTCAAATAAATCATTTTGTAGATGCCACTTTTATCTTCCATCTTAACAAACACAAAACCACACAAGCCCTAACTCAATGCTCTGATACCACTATGTTGGCAGGAAGGGGACCCAATTACACAAATAACAACCAGAAACAAACTACAAAATTTCCCAAATTCTATAGTTAGATGGAAAATCGATACCAACCAAAAATCACAGCAGTATAATGCAAATATAATCAGCCTAAACAACATAAAGAACACAAGGATTTACATTTCAAAAAACCCCAATGTGGAGAAAAACCATCGGACTGTTAATAAACAGTACCAAAACTTCCACTAATAAACAATAATCAAATGGGTACAACAAATTGTTCTTTCCTAACTCAACTAGAGGTAAACACAATCATCAAGGAAGCTCCTTGGTACAACAAAATCCAATAATCATCACCCAAAGGTGGTAAAACACAAATTCATATACAAGGAGGGCAAGATAGAAAATACCAAGTTAGAGAACTCCAAATCAGATTCTGAACTTTGGATGTGAAGAAGCAAGACCCAAGAACAACTTACTAAAATTTTATCCCAATCGGAGGTTGCTTAGTTATCGATCGAGGTAGAGAAAATTATGATCTGCAATTGCTCTCTCTTTTGGGCACTTTTCTCTCTCTCTTCCCTTTACACACCCTAGAGTACTCTTATGGCTTTCACATATACTCACTCATCTAATTTCCAGTCATATATCCCTGCTTTTATACTCATTGTCTTCCTCATTTTGCTCTTAACGAGCAACTTAAAGTAGGGGTAAAGTTGACACTTCAAACCAACACTAAATATCATCATATGAAGTAACATTCACATGATATAATACATAAAATTAGTCTAAATTACTGGACTCTTCCTCTATATAGCACGGATTAACACAACAGCTATAACTTTGGTGTGTAGATATCTCGAATGTCAAAAGATTGGGTATTTTCATCTAATAATTTTCTCCAAACATTGTCATCTTGGCTACTATATAGAAAATTAAGCATGTAATTTTTTCAATTTTTGGGTCCTTGTCACATAGGTTATATATATATATGGCACACGGTCAAAAAAATAAAAAACATTGCTACTTGTATTTTATTAAAGAAGGTTTACAAAGATGTTAACATCTTTTTTAAATGTTTGTAAAATGTTAAAAAAAATATGTATGTGTTGCAACATTAGAACTTGAATTAAATTTTGGAGAAAAATAATGCAGTCTAATTTGACTATTTTGCCTTGTAGATTAAGAATTAAGAATATTTTAAAACATGTAATTTATTTTCATGTATAATAAATAAATATATGTATATAGTAATTTCATATAATGCTTTATTTATATATTTAGAGTTACTAAATAAACAATTTTAGTAATATAGATGCTCAGTCTATACATATTTAAAAATTAAAATTTAATAATTAATCATTTTTATATTTGTGAATTGATTTTGATTTTGTTAATAGAAATTTTATTATATAATATTTAATTTACAGAAATTTTAAAATAAATTAAGTTTGACATATGTGAACTAGTATAACTTTAGCATTGTCAATACGTAAAGTGTACACGTTTCAAAATAATTTAAGTTAACTAATAATTAATTATTTTTTAATATTTGTAAATTGATTTATGTTTTAGTAATTATTTATTTATCATTTAAAAGCTAACATTAATTAATTTAATATTTTTTTTTAAAATTACACTTACTTTCACTATAACGTACCATATGACAAATTATGATGAATGTATTTCTCTATATATTAATTGTATATAATAATTTAATTAATCATTCTGAATTACTAATTGTATAATTTTGTATTACGGATACTTAATATGTAAATATCTTAAAATAATTAAAACTTACTAAATGGATTAGTTTCAATATTCATAAATTAATTTTAGACTTTATAAATAAAAATTTATTATCCGATATTTTATTTATACAAAATTAAAAAAAGTTAAAATACATTAAAAATTGATAATATTTTTATATATGAGAACCAAATATTTTAATATTATAAATAATTAATGTGCATATAATCGAAAATTATTAAAATTTACTGCGAAGTAATTATTTTCGATATTTTAAATATATTTGAAATTTTCTTAAATTAATAATGATTAATTTAATATATATTTTTAAATTAAAATTACTTTTACTAAAATCCGCTACATTTCAAATTGAAATTTTCTTTTTTATATTTTTATTGTTACTGGAGTCTAGCGAAGCGAACTTTTACTATTGGCAAGTGCCACTCCATCCAAGCTTCGTGACCTGCACATAGCAGTAACACACGGGCAGAGAACTGGACGACGGGTAAAGGGACAATTTAACAAATCCAGGCCCAAACAGTTTTTTTTTTTTTTGGTTAAACCACCCGGTATCTGGCACCACATGGGCAACCGATTAGTTCGGATTCGAGCCGGGTAAGACCCTTTCGGGTGGCAAAGCTCTCCCTCACGAGTATTTAAAGCGACTCCATTCCCAAGACTCGAACTCGACACCTTGGTTAAAGATAGAGGAGCCCCTTGCCGCTCTACCACAGCCCTCGTGGGTAGGCCCAAACAGTTTTAATTATGTTGTTCTTCTTCGCATTTAATTAAATGTGGAAATAAGCAAGACTTATATTAATGTGATCGAAGAGACATTCCTATCTCTTGCCAATTGGGCCATTCTCAAAGAATACGTCTCAAAATAGAGTGGAGATCGTCTGTCAAACGCTATTCTGTCTTACTCTGTCTAATGACAGAACGACAACGTTTTTTGAACAAAAATTGGACAACCTTGTTTTAATAATGGACAGGCGCCGTTTCTAGTACATGAAGACAGAGCCAACAAGCCACTTTTTGTTTAATAATA
>JAOTBA010032355.1:0-16369 GCA_025629845.1 Erythroxylum squamatum
ATTCGAAATGGGCTGTCGACCTGACCCTCACGTGGCGTGCATGTGAAGTACTCCTTGTCTTTCTTCGTCCTTTTATCAAGGTTTTGAAATTCGTATTGGATATCGAATTGGAAGTTTTATTTATTACTAGTTTGACTACCGGTTAAATCGGTGTGACGTTATAATTATACAATAATTATATTTAATTATATATAATATTAGTAATATTAAAAAAATAAAAAAATAAATCAAATAATAAAATTTTTTATACTTCTGCTAGATTTATGAAAAAAAGATAGGTTTTATTTTTGAAAGAATAAAAAACGCATTAGCGTTTTAGAAAGAAAAAAAGCAAAAAATAAAAATAAAAATTATTGAACCAGTAACCAACCGGTTTGACTAGTCCCGGTTTAACAGGTCAATTGAACGGTTCTCACCGGTTCGCACAAGTTCAATTGGGGACTAATTTTTAAGGGTCACCAGGACCGGATAGCCTATCGGTCACCAGTCAAATTGGTCAAACCAGCCGCTCCGATCCGAATTTCAAAACCATACCTTTTATCCTGTAATAAAAAATAAATAAACCGTGAGCTGGTTTATTTATATTTTGCCTGGTTTTAATCTGGAAAACCAAATATTCTTTTTCTTTTGTTAATCTGGTGATGTCTAGAGGTATATCTTTTGTAATTAAGCTAACAAGATCTAGTTTTCGCCTGAGAGATACTGTCATTTTGAGAGTTCTTCCTTCCTATGTTTTTCCTTTACTAATCAATCTTATCAACGAAGGTACTTGGCACCGCTTCCAACGTCTTTTGCTTATTCTCGACAAGCGTCTCCTCTGGTTTGGTCTTGCTTGTTGAAAATCCTAACAACTATTTTTCTTAATCTCACTATATACTTCATTAGCTGGTTTGATTGAAAAAGGAAAGAAAGAAACAATCGTTGGAAGCTCTTCCATCAGACGAGGAAGATTTTATTTATCGCTCTCTTCTTCTGGTTTCTTACATCTCTCTTTACAAATGAGAGCTAAGGCTCTTATATAGGCAGAGCCATAGGAAGGGAAGGGTGACCGAAGGAATCAGTCGGAAATAAAGTGTGGGGACCAAGTGGTCCACCTGATACTAACATAAAGTAATTCCTTCACATGAGAGGAATCTTTACATTATTGAAAGTAAACTGTTTCTAGTGGGACTTCTTTTCGTGAAGTGTCGTTTTCTGGGATCATCATATTATCTTCTTCTTGGACTGGTATGGCTTCTTGGATAGCATCTGAGATGAGTTCGACAAAATAGTCATCCCAACCTTGTGATGGTCTATCGTCATGGCTTTTAATCATTTCTTTGACCTTTTTGATTTCCATCATAAGTGAAGCATGATTTCCGGCCATTGTTTCAAGGATCTTGTTTTCGAAGGAATTAGCTTCTATCTTTTGTTCTAACTCTTGAATCTTCTGTCGTAAAATGGCTTCCGTGTTTCTGGATAAAATCAGGCTGTCTTCTAGCTGTTTGGAGTCGATACGGACTTGTTCTAATTCTTCTTCCTTGTGTTTTAGTTTCGCCGCTAAATCTTCCATTTGTCTGGTTGTTGCAATTTGTTGTAATGGCTCGTCTAAATCTTGGAGTTTAGGAAAATGGGTTTGAACTGGTTCTGGGCCGAATGAGGTTTTTCTATAAGCTGGGCTTTTAGAGACTGGGCTACTTATTGTGGTTTGGATAAATATTTATCTGCTTCGGCCTTTGCTTCAGACAGACTGGTGTATGTTTTGAATCTGGAGTTTGGGTTTTTACTGGTTTCAATGGCTACTTCAGCCCGATCTTTGTAAATACCTGGTTTTGGATGGGTAAAAGCAATGTAGTATTTTTCTTCTGGGGTAGATGGTTTTTGGGTGGCAAGCTGGTGGAATAGAAATGAAACTGAGTTTAAGCATACAATGAGGTGCTTCAAATTTTGCTTATGATAAGCATTCCAAATATTATCTAATAAAACCTTATGTTCCTTTGTAAGGATAAACTGCTCTGAAACTTTAAAGCCATAACCTTCGTCAATGGTAGTATATTCATACGTACCAGTGCGAACCTTTTCTCGAACCTTAATAGGCTGAGCATCTGGTGGTAAACTAGTGGTGTCCATGGGGACTGAGCTCTGGCCTAAACCAGATTCACCTGTTAAATCTGGTGATGAACTAGTTTTTGGAACTTGTGCTTCCAATTTGATAGAAACTGGTTGATAAACTAGTACTTGCACTGGATGAAACTGGTTTTTTCCCAAAACGGGACTTCATGGTAAATCTTCCTTCCTGCATTTCAATATCAGTAATCATTAACTAATCTAGAAAGGAAAATAATACCTTACAATGTTTCATCCTTAAAGAGTATCAACCTGGAGAGTGTGTCCGCAATCTTATGGTGTTTTCCCTGTATATGCTCAAAAGATGGTTTAAAACCTCGAATTTGAATAAAATTCACAACATTGTGCCATCTATTTATAGCTGATCTTTTCTTTTCATTTTTCATTTTTGTAAAATATCTTAAAATTGCAAGGCAATCTGTTCTTATCGTAAAATCTGGTTTTCCAATGATGAATAGTTCGAATGATTCTAAAGCATATCTTAAAGCTAGGATTTCGTAATCTATGCTGTCCATATCTTTAGCTTTTTCTTTAAAATTTCCACTGGCATATCTGGATATCTTTCACTTTGATGGTTTACATTTGAGGATAGCTCGCCAACCTATGCTTGACCCAGCGGTTTCTATGACAGAATCTAAAGGGTAGGTTTTCTTTAATCTTGTGGACCAATTTTTTGTCTTCTGTATTAAACTTCCGTCTTTTGATAGATGGGACCTATGAACTTACCTAAATCTTTTTTTTTTTAATATAATAGGGAAGAAAACAGATTACATAAGAGGCAAGAGAAACAGATTCCTGACATATCATTTAATAGGATAATGTGGCACCCAATGGATGTAGTATCTAGAAAAAAGGATCCGCATAGTTGGCTAGCTAGTCAGTACATCTGTTACTCTCGCGATAGATATGTCGAGAGATGACCGTCCAGTTCCGAGTAAGCAGTTCATTAATGCCTTGAACTATGAGATTGGAGATCATAGTCCGTCTTGCCGAGGAAGAAAGGAGGTTGATCACCGCTTTCGAGTCTACTTCCAGTTCGATCTGACGATAACCAAGGTTCCACGCGAGCGTGAGCCCTGTAAATACGCCCCAGAGTTCGGCAGACACCGGTGAGCACCAGCCGAGATTCTGAACGAAACCTCCAAGCCAATTGCCTGTACTATCCCGTAGAATGCCTCCTGCAGTGGCTGAGGATGAGGAAGGTTTGCATGCGCCGTCCGTGTTTAATTTGACCCACCCTGGTTGAGATTTGCACCATCCTACGAGTTGTTCGTGATGAGGGTGATGTCCCGTACCAGCTGTGCTTTGCCAAGCAGCGGACTTATGAATATGATCTGCAAAAGGCAAAAGAAGAGAAATAGGTGAGGACGGCCAAGCAAACTGGTCATCAAAAAGGGACATATTTGGCCAAGTCCAGAGGAGCCAACACGTAGCTCCAAAAAGGATCAACCAATCCTGTCCTAAAACGCGTCGGTGGTGTTGGAGGTTTGTCCTGAGCCACTGACGAGCTGGTAGAGTAAAAAACCCATCATTAACTAAGTGAGGGGGAAGTAGGTCCACACTTGTTAGGCTTTGACGCAGTCTCGCACAGTATGTAGCGTGGATTCTTCAAGGCCACAGTGGTAGCACGATCCATCCGTAGTGAGGTGCCGTCGAACACGATGTTGGTTAGTGAGTAGCCGATCGTGTGCGAGAAGCCAGAGGAAGGATCGAATGCGTTGAGGGCCTTTCCATTGCCAGATTACCTTCCAAATTCCATCAGTTACGGAGTCAGTATGCTCCATTAACATGGAGTAGGCTGAAGCTACAGTGAAATGACCAGTGTCAGAAATGCCCCAGATTAACTTATTCTGGCCTAGGAGGGCCTCGGGGGGAAAGTTCCTGCGATTAATCTGCAAATCGTTGACGGGAGGCATGCTTGAAGTGTAGCCCAGTTCCAATTGCCATCTATGTCCACCAAGTGTTGGACACGGAGGGTACTTGAAAGAGGAGGAAGGAGGGTGGTTGCGTGGGGGAGAAGAGGTCCCACACCCTCCATCCAAGGATCCATCCAGAATCTAGTTCTAGTGCCATCTTCAAGCATCCATTTGATGCCCTAGAGCACCCGGTGCCAAGTAGTTTTGATGTTTTTCCAGATCATGGAGCCTCCTTTTGTGTCAATAGAGGTAGGGAGGTTGTTGGCATCAAAATTGTATTTTGCCGAGAGGATCTGTACCCAAAATGCATTAGGCTTGGAGATCAGAGTCCATCCTAATTTTGATAAGAAAGCATCATTTGTTGCCCGAACTTTTCTAATGCCAAGACCTCCCATTTCTTTAGGTTTACATACGTCGTCCCAATTCACCAGGTGAATCCGCTTGTTTCCAGTAGACGAGCCCCACAAGAATTGGCACATTAATTTCTCCAGTCCATCACAAAGACTTCTTGGCAATTTGACCGTCTGCATAGTGTAGCTAGGTAAGGCTGCTATGACTGATTGAGCGAGGGTGATACGGCCTGTAAATGACAACAATTTAGAAGACTAGCTGGATAAGCATTGGTGCAATTTGTCAAGAATGTACTGGAAGGTTCGCTTGGTCACGCGCTTTTGCAGAAGTGGAACTCCAAGATACCGTCCTAGATCTTTTGTTTGGGTGAAACCTAGGGCACTGCTTAAACCAGAAGACTTCGAAGGAGAAATATTCTTGGAATAATAGCACCGAGATTTAGCATGACTAACTTTTTGACCCGAAGCTGCACAGAAGGTCTCTAAATTTCTCTAATAGTAGTCACTTGATCAATAAAAGCTACCGAGAAAAGGATGAGATCGACAGCGAAGAAAAGGTGAGAGATAGGTGGGCCATTTTTGCTTAGTTTAATCGGTTGCCAGAGTCTTTGGGTCACAGCTTGTGTAATTGAGTGTCCGAGACGTTCCATGCATAGGACAAATATGTAAGGCGAGATGGGTCCCCCTGTCGAAAACCCCTTGAAGGAATAAAGTGCTCACTAAGTTCTCCATGCCACCTGACTTGTAGGGAAACCGAGGAGATGCACTTCATAATGAGGTTAATCAGGGATTCGGGAAGGCCTAGGCCTATGTCGACTAAAGTGTCTAGAATGAAGTCCCATGACAGTCTATCATAAGCTTTCTGGAGATCCACCTTTAGAGCCATTATGCCTTTTTGATCAGTTTTCCTTTTCATGGTGTGGATGACTTCTTGGGTGATAATAATATTATCTGAAATCAAGCGCCCAAGGATGAAGCTACAGTGGGTAGGGGCTACCAGGTTATCAAGGTAGGGTTTAAGCCTATTGACAATAATTTTGGTAATGACTTTGTAAACCACCGAGTATAGAACAATAGGCCTAAATTGCGAAATTGAAGTGGGAGACTGTATCTTCGGTATGAGAACCATAATGGTGCGGTTTAGGCAGAATCCCAAATTTCGTGCTGAAAAATGCGTTGAAGGAATATAGTCAGAGAGGGGCCCACAATATTCCATTGGGATTAGTAAAATAATGCGGGTAAGCCATCAAAATCTGGAGCTTTATTAGGAGCCATAGTGAAGAAAGTCGTCTTGACTTCATCAGACTAGAGTGGGCTGTCCAGATCGGCTAATGCTTGGGGTGGGAGGGGGGGAATTGACCATGGATAAGCCGGTCAGGAGTAGGTTGGCTGTCAGTCGAATAAAGAGTTGCGAGAAATTATTGAGCGAGTCTGCGGATGCTCCTAGGATCTGTCAGGACATGCCCATTTTCATCTTTCAAAGCCTAAATTTGCGTGTGTCGTTGTTTGGGATCTAGTATTTCTATCACCCTGGCCTAACCATTGGCTCCTGGATCTCTGGTGCCAATATAGTTCTTCTTGATAAAGGACTTACTCCAGTTTCGATCGTAGATGTTCCTCTAGCCTTTTGAGAGAGGTGGAGTCAGTCTCTTCTAATTGTTTTTGAAGGCCTTCCAGCCTTGCCATTAGACGTTGTTTTCGATGAAAAATGTTCACGAACGTGGTCGAATTCCATTGCTGTAACTTGGCAGAAAATATTTTAATTTCGCTGTTGAGAACAGATCCGGTAGGAAGCCAATTTTCTGCAACAAATTTGCTAAAATCAGCATGCTTCACCCAAGCTGATTGGAAGGTAAATGATCTAGTTGTAGGAGGAGAGTGCGTGTTTTTGGAAAGTGACACTAATAGAGGCCTATGGTCAGATTTTAGAAAGGGCAGGTGGGTAACTGTGGTGTTCGTGAAGATAGATTGCCAGGTATTAGAATAAAGGCCCGGTCTAATCTATCAAGGATTTCCCCCTCCGCCAGGTGAACCGAGGTCCTGTGAATCCTAAATCCTGCAGCTGACACTGATGCACACAATCATGAAAATGAGAATTAACGATAGGTTGGAGTCGGGAGCTGCCACGTTTGCCAGTGCATTCCAATTTAGCATTGAAGTCCTCACCCACAAGCCACGGTTTAACATTTATCCTGGAAATTTTCTTCAGATACTGCCATAGATAATGTTGTAGCGAGTACGTAGGACTAGCATAAATGGCCGTAAAGTCAAACGCCACATGGTCTTAAATAATGCTGGTGTGAACAAATTGGCGGTGAGCTATCTGAATGCTGACCTCGATGTCCTCTTTCCAAAGGAGCCAGATGCCGCCCGAGTAGCCCTTAACTTCTACCTTGAAGGATTGAGTAAAACCTAAACTCCTAATGACTTTTGTCGCCTGAGTCCCACTTATGCGAGGTTCCACTAGAACAAGGAGGCGCGGTTTGTGAATCCGAACGTAGTTTTTGATAATAGGCTTGAAGGTCCTACCTTTAGCCCCTTGACAGTTCCAGATTAATATCGTCATAAAACTGGATAAAGGGAGGCTATTCGGCTTGAGGGATGACTGCATTGACAGTCAGCTCCGGACATTGATCTGAAATCTGTTCCTGTAGAGTCTCCCCCATCTGAATATCAGGCTCAACATTCATTGGATTGGTTTGATCTACTTCCTGGTCGGGTGGCTTTAGGGGGTGATAGTCTGTGTTTGGCTGGACGATGCCGAGACTAGGTCAGGGCGGGCTTCTTGGGGATCCTCCTTTATATCCCCGGAGCCTATATTCTCCTGGAAGGGCAGTGTGATAGATGAGTCCTAGATTATAGCTTCGGCATGGGATGGAATGGATAAGGTCACATGGCCCAATCTTGGTCGTGAAGAACCTGGAATTATGGGCTGAAAGGGCTGCTGGGCTAAGGTTTATAGAGGATGGCTTTCCCATTGAGCCTGGCGTGGAGGAATCAGCCCACTATGTTGGGGAGCATGAGGCGACGTCATTCTAGCTTTTGTATTACTCAAGCTGCTGCGTCCATACGACGTCACACGTGAAGAGTGATTCTCCTTAAACGACGATTGAGCTAGGGATTGCAGGAGATTTTGGGGCTGAGTCTTCGCAGTCGACATGACGTTGGTGTTGGGTGTCGCAGCTGATTGAGGGGAATCTCCTACTGTCTCCAACGTCGAGGGATTTGTCTGTTGCTGGCGAGGTCGACGGGTCACTTACATCCAGGGTCCATATTCCTCGTACCGGAGATCGCCAGAAGACGATTCAACGCGATTGTCGGAGGGGTCGGGCGTTGTCTGTCCACCGGTGGGTGTCTCCAGTGCGGGTGTTTCCGTTGGTTTTGTGGGGCACATCAAGGCGTCGTGGCCGACTCGTCCGCAAGAAAAGCATATTTGGGGTAGGCCTTCGTAGGCCACCTTGATGCTCTCACCATCGAGCTCAACAATGGAGCGGAGGGGGGAGCTAAGATCTATATCAACAGCCACCCTTGCGAATTTGCCTCGTTGGGTAAGTTGTGTGTGGTTGTCTATTTTCACCGTTCGACCCACCAAGTTGCCGAGTGTTGTGAGTATTGAAAGGTGGTATCGAGCTACGGGTAGATCTAGGAAGCACACCCAAGCTACCACATTGGTGATTTTTTCGAACGATGGTCGAAATTCGGGGTACCACGACTGAACAGATAATGCGTGCCCTGTAATGATCCAGGGTCCTTGAGTAAGCGTCCGAACATAATCGGCCTCCTCCAGGAAGTTTACAAGGTAAAATCCATTTTTTATGCCCACAACTTTCATTGGGCCCTGTGGTTTCCATAGAGATATCAATCTTGACTTAAGCATGTTGAATCCTAGTGCTCTGCCTAGGAGTTTAATGACTACAGCATTCACCCAAATTTTATCAAGTTTCCCTTTGAACGTGTTTGAGAGTTCCAATCCTAATCCATATTTGGCTGGTATAATAGCAATATCACCCTCTGTTATTTCTATGGGGTCCTCCTCTGGCCATGCTATTTCTTTTTTGCTCTGTTAGTGCACCGCACTATAACTTATTGGGTTGCTCTGGATGGTAGGTGCAGTAGGGGAGGGATCTCCCTTGTGTTTTCGAAGACGAACTTTTTTAGCAGCTTAGCGATCAGTTTCAGGGAAGTTGAGCGAAGGTTGAGTTGAGAGCATGTTCAGTTGAGAGCGAAAGGGAAAACTTTAGGTAACTTACCTAAATCTTTAATAAAAGGTCTTGCACAATCAATTTGTATGTATCCGTTAAGTTACTGTTCACTTTCTTCCTCTGAAACAAAGTTACTGTTCACATTTCATCCTCAACTTTCGCAATCACCAGAATCAGCAGCAATTTGTGGATGCTAACTGCTACAATGGACACAACCTCTACCACGCGTCCAGAAACTACACCTCTTGCTCATCAAAACACAGATAATAATGGTCACATTGCTAAAAAAATTCATACCAGGGAACGGGAGGAAGATCCGCCCCCACCTACGCTCCCCACCTCCGGTGAAACACAGCTACAGTGCAGCGGTCACCGGCTACCTGGATTCCAACACAAACACAGTTGAATGGCCTCCGGAAGACCCTGTTGAAATTGAAGAGGGGGATATTAATCTGATACCTGGTGAATTCGGATTTGGCATCGAGCTCTCCAATTCCTTCAAGAGCCGCTTAGATAAAAAATGGGAGCACGCAATCATAGTTAAACTTCTCGGCCGAAGAATTGGATTCAATGTGCTGCAAAACCGACTGTCCTCCTTGTGGAACCTCGTGGGGCTGATGAAAATCGTGGACATTGAAAACGAGTTCTTCTTGATTAATTTCCTGAACGTTGATGATTACATCCACGCACTTACCCAGGGACCTTGGATTCTCTTCGCCCACACCCTATTAGTTCAGCCCTAGACCCCGACGTTCCGCCCCTCCTCCGGCAAGATCTCCCACGTCGTCGCTTGGGTAAGATTCCCAGAACTGTCGATCGCTTGTTACCATCCCTCAATCCTGATTGCACTAGGTAATCTAGTTGGGTGCACGGTCAAGATCGACGCAACCACCCAGCAAACGAAGAGAGGCAAATACGCCCGCGTGGCTGTGGACCTCGACATCACCAAACCTCTACGCCCTATTGTTGAACTCGACGGTGAACAAATCCAGGTGGCCTACAAGGGCTTGCCTCAGTTCAGCCTATCCTGTGGATGTGTTGGCCATGGCGTGATGAATTGCCCTTCCCATCCTGTGACATCGTCGGCCTCAACCCACAACCTGACTGAACAACCACCTGAACCACCATTAACCCAACACCCAGAAGCACCAGCACCAACACCGTGTACAGAGCTGTACAGTCCCTAGACCCAAGTCCAGCGGTGCAGTCGCCGAGCCAATCCGATGGCAACGGCCACAAGAGGTGACAAAGGAAAACTCCACCTCTCCAATGTCACGCAAGGCTGGAGGTTCCAACCTTTGACAGCTAACGGACACTGAGTCGAGTCTCAGTCCCTTCCACCGCCTCGCGACACCCGCCCTCCAGAAGACACTCATCCCCGTCAAGTAACGGCCTCGCATACACTAGACCGTCTCCCACCTTCCGCTGGGCCAGATAGCAAGAGGACGCCCGCACCTGTTCATAGGCCAACGGGCCGGCCCTCCAAGAACCCTAACCCAAACACCCACAGCCTGACCAAATTGCCTCCTTTGGCCCAAACTCCCCAACAAGCCCACTCCACCATCCAAAGGAAGGAGGCTAATACTTCACGACCCAAAAACCAGCAACATATTGCCATTTCCATTCCCTCGCACCACGATTTAGTTATACAAGATCATTCCCTTGCTTCTGCCATGCACGAGAATGAAGTCAGTGGAGAATTGGAGGATGATATGAATACCGACAACTCCTCTTCTCCACAATTGCATGACTAACAACTAGTACCTCCGACCGAACCGCCTAATCCCATGCCTCATGAAATTACGACTAACGAGGTTATGGTGATATTAGATTCTCCGATGGATGAGCTGTCGCACCATCCTATGGGCAACATAGAAGCTGGACATATGGATGTCTCCAGAACCTCTTCTGATCACTAGAGTGCCCCCCTTCTCTCACCGAACCCTTATTATGTTTATCTTCATCTGGAATTGTCAAGGGGCTGGGGGCAAGAAATTTAAACCAATTCTGAAGAGTTATATCAGAGTTCACAAACCCATGATAGTAGTACTGCTCGAGACGAGAATTAGTGGGGCTCACGCTCAAAATACCATCAAATCCTTACCTTTCCCCAATTCTTACCGAGTGGAAGCCAATGGGATTTCTGGTGGTATCTAGCTCTTATGGACTTCAGAAATCGCGGTGCAAATCCTGTTAGCACACCGACAGTTTAGCCATATGAATATTAAGTGGGAGCAGACTTCTTTTGATTTCACGGCCATTTACGAAAGCCCCACCTATTCGCTTTAACATTTCTTATGGAAGTCTGCAGAAAATAGCTAGCATTACTTCTCAACCTTGGATTATAGGTGGCGATTTTAATGCTAAATTAGAACATCTCGACAAACGAGGAGGGGAGACCATTAATCCCCATTTTTGAGATTGTGTCCACGGCTGCCAGCTTTATGATCTCGGATTTAACGGGCTAGGTTTACTTGGCGTCGTGGCCCGCATCTTGCTCGTCTAGACCGAATTTTCTACTCCACTCCTTGGCTCACGTTCTACCCTAACATGACGGTCACGCATCTTCCTTTCCTCAAATCTGATCATAGACCCCTCCTTGTTACGATCCAACCTATATAGACAATGACTCCAACGCCTCGACCCTTTCGTTTTCAATCTGCCTGGTTAACCCACGACAGCTTTACCCAAACTGTTCAAGACCTTTGGAACCCCTACCCTCCTACTGTTTGCAGAGCTATTAGTAATCTGGCCATAAAATTGCAGCATTGGAACCATTATACCTTTGGGAACATCTTTTACCGCAAGCAGTGCCTCATGGCTCGTCTCAAAGGCATACAAAAGTTTCAAGAAGAAGCGAATACCGACTCACTTCGAGAGTTGGAAGCCTACCTTCATACTAAACTCGAACAAGTCCTTTGTCAGGAAGAGCTGTATTGGCATCAACAATCGAGATGTCAGTGGCTAACGCAAGGAGACAAGAACACTAAGTACTATCATATCGTGACCACTGCCAAACATCGGAAACTTCACATCAGCGCACTCACAGACGAACATGGACGAACTAGTTCTGACCCAGCTGGCATCCGACAGATGGCTAAGTCCTACCTTGAAAAGCTGTATTCGGTATATTCTTCCACCTCTATGAGTCTACTGCTCAAAGGTCACTTCCCGACACTCTCGACCAGCTTTACTCAGGATCTGGCACGTCCACTCATTCCCACAGAGGTTCGATCGGCCTTTTGTGACATGGCTCCTAATAAAGCTCCTGGGTATGATGGCTTTAATGCCCTATTCTTCCAATCACAATGGGCCACATTAGGACCTTCTCTGACTCGGTTTTTCCAACAAGTTTTCCAGCACGAGGTTTGGGAGTCTAAGCTCAACCGTACGATATTGGTTCTTATACCCAAGATTCCCTACCCGACGTCGATTACTCAATTCCGCCCATAGCCCTGTGTTTTGTAGTTTATAAAGCTATTTCCAAGATCATCGTGAACCGTCTGAAACCTTATCTCGATTTGCTTGTAGCCCATAACCAATCCAACTTTGTCCCAGGGCGATTGATCACGGATAACATTATCCTGGCCCAAGAAATCATACATACCATGACAAGAAAATCTGGCAAGAAGGGATTCCAGGCTAGCAAGGTCGACCTGGAAAAAGCTTACGATCGCCTCTCCTGGGATTTTATCAACGACACTCTTATTGTATTGGTCTTCCGAGCTCGTTGATTTCTCTCATCATGAAGTGTATTTCTTCGACGTCCATGCAAGTGAATTGGGGAGGAAAGCTCAGCGATACCTTCACCCCTACTCGGGGAATCCGCCAGGGAGACCTGTTATCTCCGTATCTTTTTGTCTTGTGTCTGGAAAGACTGGGGCTTCTTATCAATCACTCTGTTGCTCAAGGACGATGGAAACCAGTTAGACTTAGCAGACGGGGTCCCCCCTGTCTCATCTTTTCTTTGCTGATGACCTCATCCTCTTTTCCGAAGCCTCTATCGACCAAGCCCCCATAATTCGGGAAGTGTTGAATATTTTTTGCACAGCCTCTGGCCAATGGATTAGCCAAAGCAAAACTCGATGCTATTTTTCCAAGAATGTTTCCCCTTCCCTTGCAAGAAGACTAAGCCGAGATCTGGGATTCTATCACACTACAGACTTAGGCCGTTACCTAGGGGTCCCTTTGTTACATGAGAAAGTCCACAAACAAACTTATCAACATATCCTTGACAAGGTTCAACAACGGCTCTCTAGCTGGGCTAGCAACTTGTTATCGTTGGCGGGTCGGGCCACTCTTACTCAAGTTGTTATTTCAGCCCTCCCACTCTACACAATGCAGACGATTCGACTCCCTCGATGTCTGTGTGATGAGTTGGAAAGACTAATGCGCAACTTTTTGTGAGGCTCCTCTCAAGGCATAAGGAAAATACACCTTGTCTACTGGGATAAAGTTTGTCAACCTAAAGGGAGGGGCGTTCTCAAAATTCACAGTATCCGCGAAACCAACGATGCCTTGCTAACTAAGATTGGATGGGCTCTAATTTCAAAGCCCGATGCGCTATGGGTGCGAGTCCTTGCTGCTAAATACAACTTTGATGCCGACAATCTCCCCGTTGCTCTCAAAGCAAGGGGAGGCTAGATGACCTGGAGGAGCATAGCAGCGATTTGGCCTAACGTGCTCAACGGCCTGCAATGGGTTATATGTAACGGGTCCAAAGCCCACTTCTGGTTAGACCCCTGGGTGGAGGCTGTAGGTCCCCTCATATCCCATGCTCGAACCCCCATAACTCAGGAAGCCCTTGATTTGCGTGTTCAACACTTTGTGGATACCTCAGGTAATTGGCGTTGGGATGAATTTCAATTTCTTCTTCTTAACTATATTTGCTTGTCCATTGCAGGTACATTACCGCCCCAGCCTCACTTCGGGCCTGACAAAAGGACCTGAGGGAAGTCCGACTCTGGCATATTCACGACCGCGTTTGCATACTCTATGCTCAAGAACTCTCCCACCCATGATTCTAGTGGCTTATGGAAACTCATTTGGCATTGGAATGGCCCCCAACGAATCCGCTTTTTCCTTTGGCTCTTCACCCAGGATCGTCTCCTATCTAATCAACAACGCTTCCGCCGAGGCTTGATTACGACTGCTGAGTGCCATCACTGCCGAACTGAAGAAACCTCTCTTCATGTGATGCGGGACTACCTCAGAGCGAAAAGGTTGTGGCTTCAATTCCCCCTACCTGTCATCACTTTAGACTTTTTTATTCTCACTGCCCAGGATTGGCTTCACCAAAATCTCCAATAGCACCAGTTTGTTTCTAGCCTAGATTGGTCCCTCCTCTTTGGCACCGCTTGTTAGTTTCTTTGGTCCTGGATGAACATGGCCCTGTTCGATCCAATTTTTTCCTGGTCGACTTCCCCAGCTCACCTCGTTATGGAATACGCTCATCAAATTCAACAAGCTGAGTTCTGGCGCAACCGAGCACTTCCTGATCGTCACCCCCGACAGGAGCACCTCATAGGATGGAGCACACCTATTCCTGGTTGGGTCAAATTAAACAATGACGGGGCATGCAAAAGCTCAACCTATTCGGCTTCAGCAGGAGGACTTAGTTGGGATAGCTCTGGTACTTGGCTAGGAGGTTTTGTTCACAACATTGGCTGGTGTTCCTCGGTATCCGCTGAGCTCTGGGGAGTCCTCTCTGGACTGCATCTGGCGTGGGATCTTAGTCACCGCAAGGTCGAGTTAGAGATTGACTCTCAGATAGCAATGAGGATTCTTTCGGACTCCACCAAACGCTCCACGTTGCTCAATCCGCTAAGCATAGGCATTAATGAATTGTTAACTCGCAACTGGATCGTGGTCCCCCGTCATATCTACCGCGAAGAAAATTGGTGTGCCGACTAGCTCACCAATTTTACTGTACATTTTGAATTAAGTGTCACCATTTTTGTACATGCTCCCTTAGGGTACGCCTCAATCCTTTTAGAGGATATCATCGAAATTAGCCTCACGCAATTAATCATGTAATCTATAGATTTCTTTCCTCTTAATTAAAAAAAAGGTATTGCATAATTGAGCAGACCCTTGAATTGTTGTATTTGCTTTAAGTCAGAGAAAGATTCGGGACAATCTTTCAACTTTTGGGTGATGTGTGGCTGTAGCTGGATTGTACCATTTCCTCGTGACACCTAAGTTCTTAGCTAGTTCTATCTTTTCTTTGAAATAATGATTCCGTGGCCCTCAATAAGTTTAAAGATGGTTTCTAAGTGCTTTTGGTGTTGTGTCTTTGTTTTGCTAAAAACTAACATATCATCAATGTAGACAGCTGTAAAGCTGGTGTATGGTTCAAAAATCTTATCCATCTTTTCTTGGAATACAGCTGGTGCGTTTTTTAAGCCGAAACGCATCCCAACCATTACCAATGTCGTTTGGACAAATTAAAGCTGTCCATGGAATCGAATCTGGGTGCATTTTAACCTGATAATAACCTGATTTACAATCAAATTTACTAAACCAATTACAACCTTGGATTCTATTTAATAATTGTTCTTTAATGAGTAAACTATATCCATTATCATGGGTATTATCATTTAATCTTTTATAATTAATAACCATTCTAGGTTTAGCTCTTTGTTCACTATGTTTAGTAACAAAGAAAGCTGGTGACCTATGTTTTCAATCTGACCTTCGTATGAAGCCCAAAGTTTCTAATTCTTTAATCTGTTCCTTGTACCATTCTAGTTCTTGGTTTGTAGATGGTATAGGTTCTCCTTTAATTTTTAATTCTTCGGAAATAATTTCAATTTTATAAGAATGTTCATTTTTCTGCCAATGAGCTTGGGGATTTTCTCCTATAATTTGGATTTTCTCTAATCTGGATATTGTGTCTTCTATTGAAGGTGATATTAAGCTTTTTGTGAAAATGGTTAAGTCTTGACATTCTATAATCTCACTATCTTCATAATCTGAATCTGATATAAAAGATTCTTGGATACAATCACAAGATTCTTTTCTTAAGTTCGTCCTAGTTTGTAGTGGAACTGTAGTAGTAGCACTACTAAATATAATATATTCTTTTGTAATAGTAATCATCATATTATAACCTAATAAGAAATCTAATCCAAGTATAGCAAGGTAGCCATGCATGCGTAAGTCTCTTAATCCTACTTCTGTCATTGTATATCTCAAGTCAGTACATATATGTCAGGAAATTCGATAAAGCATTCTTGTAAGTATTCTCTAAGACTAAAAATTGAACCATCTACTTGTTGTCCATACCTTGGTTTGTCGTATTTGCTCCTATATTCTGTAGGGATCATCAGGATTTCAATTTTTGATGTCGTCATTCCGGTGTCAATCGTAATGTTAATTAACCGTTTCACCATAATAGCTTAAGCTGTTGTTTGAGGTAAATTTAATTGGTTTTATATATTCACTAACAAACCTCCTCAAGTAAAAGTCCTTTGGGCTTGAAACTTGCACATGTTTACTTTATCTTGTATTGAATAATAGGTGGGTGGTAGGATTTGAATTCACGACCACTTGATTACAAAGGCTCTGATATCATATTAATTGATTGTTTCACCACAATAGCTTAACCTGTTGTGTGAGGCTGACTTAATTGATTTTATATATTCACTAACTGTTAGTGAATATATAAAACCAATTAAGTTGGCAAACGGTCACTTAACATGGTATCAGAGCCTTTTTGACCAAGTGGTCGTGAGTTCAAATCCTACCACCCACCTATTATTCAGCACAAGGTAGAGTGGGCCTGTGCAAGTTT
>JAOTBA010032398.1:0-16359 GCA_025629845.1 Erythroxylum squamatum
AATACCTGTTAGGTTTAGGTCATTGTATATGAGTGGGAGGTTGCCACTTGCAAATGGGCCGTGGATACGTGGACCTGAGCTTGGGCCTAGAATAGCCGACCCAACCAGTATGAAATTGATTTCCAACTCTTTCTCATCCCACTAAAGTCTTCCCTTTTGTTTTTCCTGGTTTTCTTTTGTCTTACGACTACTGGCTCGGAAGCTTCTTTTCCTACCCCACCAAAACTTGCACTAACCTCAATTGACTGCCATCACCTATTATCAAATTTGATTGAAAATAGCACTTTTTGCTTGGATGTTTTAGTTAAAAGAAAATAATAGTTGATGGCAGAGGGATAAAATCTATCAGGTGTAGGTGTAGAAAACATGGCAATAAAGTAGAGACAGGTGCTCTGGCAAAGCAGCTTCCATAATGGAATCAAATATTTGTGTGGAAAATGGAGGATGAAAGGAATCTAATTTGTCAAACATAGTACATATTGGACGGAGTTGTCACATTGTCCTTATCAACTCGAGTTGTCACATTGTCCTTGTCAACTCAACCCGACCCAACTCAACTGTCTCATGGGCCAGGCACGCGACTTCTTTCTTCAAGTCAATTCCTCAACTTTACAGGGCATATATGTGCCGCGTATTTCGGTTTCATGTCGTGCCTCCGCATTCGTGGAGCCAAGCTCCATTGAACAAAGACCCGACCCTTTCTTTTACTTTTCTTTTATTATAATTAGAGGTGAGGAACAAAATGCAACATACAGCCTAGCTATAAGAAAACGACTATCGTAGTTCGCGGAGTTCTGATATTATAAAATACTGTATCCATAGATAGAACTAGAACTGTATATTGCTTAGTCAATGGGCTCTGTCCATATATATTGTCTACAAATGGTACTGAGCCCAGCTTAACATTGAAGGAAGAGCCAGCAATCAAAGAAATGTCAGTTTGCCCGTGTGCTGATTTATTTCAAGTTTGTTTGTTTGTTTGCTCTGGAATGCTCATTATGTTGAAAACAGACAGCAGAAATATTAAATATAAAATCACAGAATATGATCCTGCAAAATAGATTCGCCTTTTATAAGCCTAAATAGACAATTAAATAGGAATATATCATGAGATGATCTCTATCACAACTCTACAGATTTGACATCACCTAACAAATAGAAACATAATACAATTAATTTCACTTGCAAATAAATAGAAAATCATAATAAGTAAAAGATTCACTGAGAAATAAATAATTTAAAGAAATTTAGGCACTTAGTTGTATATAACTCTCGTACATCTTTATTCAAAAGTTGGTAATGTAGTTTTTAATACCTCTCCTCAACATCATCATGTTGTCGGTTGGTTACCCAACGGTTTCTTTGAGATGGGTCGTCTCTGTTTATTTTGAAACCTTATGACCTTTCACTGCGAACCGCTATCTCCTTTTGTTGTTTTGATGGAAGACAACAGGTAGTATACAATTTGTGAAACGGTATTGAGTCCTTAAGCTTAGCATTTTTTTGCACAAATCATCTGATTACATTTGTTAAAAGCTTAGAAGAGCCCTCTCACCTATTTGAATCTCTCAACATCAATGGCAGGAGGTATGAGATCGAAATTCCATATTTCCTTTTTTTTATTGTAATAGACATGTAGATCGTTTCTTTTCATGTCTAATAGTTGATATTTACCTCTGTTTTGATGCAATTGAATTTCTGCGATTTTATACATGAATGGGCGATGTTTATGTTGAATATATTGATGTTGTTATAGTCAATATATTGTGAAATTGATCTTGCATATCTAAAGGAAATTCAATTATGTTTACAATGGTTTTTGAATCATCAAAAATGGAGTTCTAGAAGTCAAGATATAGTCAAATTTCAACTTGATTAGTGCGAGTGATCAACCTCAGGACTTAGTTTTTAAGAAGGATAATTGTGAAATACAAACTCCCACTTCAATTAGTAGAATGATTGGCATTCATAGCATCCCTCAAAGTCAAATGGATATTGAACAACCAATCATTGAAGTTTCACAAGCTATTGATGACAATCTAGTAGATCCGATTGTTCAACAATCACCAGAGGTTGTTGAGCAACTAGTTGTACAAGCTCCTTCATAGGAGGGCGCTAATACAACATTAAGAAGATCAACTAGAGAGAAGAAATCAGCAATACCTAGTGATTACATTTTATATTTTTAAGAAGTTGACTATAATATTAGAGTCAAAAATGACCCTGAAATATTTTCACAAGCCATGAGTTACAACGAATCTCAATTGTGGTACAATATTATGATAGATGAGATGAATTCTATGGCATCTAACAAAGTCTAGGATCTTGTTGAGTTGCCTAATGGTGCAAAGGCCACTGGATTTAAATGGGTCTTCAAGACAAAAAGAGACTCATTAGGCAACATTGAAAGATATAAAGCTATACTTGTTGTCAAATGATTTACTCAACAAGAGGGAATCGATTACACGTAGACCTTTTCTCTTGTATCTAAAAAGGATTCCTTATGAGTGATTATGACATTGGTTGCCCATTTTGATTTCGAACTATATCAAATGGATGCGGAAACAGTGATCCTAAATGGAGATCTAGAGGAAGAAGTTTCTATGAAACAACTGGAAGGATTATCCTTTAGTGATGGTGAGCATTTGGTGTGTAAGCTTAAGAAATCTATATATGGATTGAAATAAGCCTCCCGTCAATGGTATTTAAAATTCCATGATATCATCTCTTCATATGGTTTTGTAGAGAATATTATGGATCAATGCATATATCAGAAAGTTAGTGAGAGCAAAATTTGCTTCCTTGTTCTATTTGTGGATGATATTCTATTTGCCATCAATGACAAGGGATTGCCATATAAGGTGAAACAATTTCTTTCTAAGAATTTTGATATGAAGGATATGGGTGAGGCATCTTATGTCATTGGCATTAAGATCCATAGAAATAGATCTCAATACATTTTGGGTCTATCCCAAAAAACCTATCTCAATAAGGTTTTAGAAAGATTCGAAATGAAAGATTGTTCACCGAGTATAGCACCTATTGTGAAGGGTGATAGGTTCAATTTCAACTAGTGCCCGAAAAATGAGCTTGAAAGGGAACAAATGAAAAATATTCTACATGCTTCTGCAGTAGGGAGCCTAATGTATGCTTAAGTTTGTACAAAACTTGGCATTGCATTTTTTGTTGGAATGATAGGAAGATATCGGAGTAACCTAGATATAGACCACTAGAGAGCTGCCAAAAAGGTGATGACGTACCTTTAAGGGACCAAAGATTACATACTTATGTATAGACAAACTGACAATCTCAAAGTAGTTGGCTGCTCAGATTCGAAATTTGCTAGTTGTGTTGATTCATGAAAGTCAACATCTGGATACGTGTTTATGTTTGCTAGTAGAGCGGTATCTTGGAGGAGTTCAAAGCAGACTTTGACTGCTACTTCTACCATAGAGGCTGAGTTCGTTTCTTGTTTTGAGGCTACCTCACATGGTGTATAGTTGAAGAGTTTCATATCTGGGCTTAGAATTGTGGATTCCATTTCTAAGCCATTAAGAATGCACTGTGACAATTCAGCTGCAGTTTTCTTGGCCAAAAATAACAAGAGTTGTAGTCAAAGTAAGTACATCGACATAAAGTATTTGGCCATTAGAGAACGTGTTAAAGAGAACAAAGTGGTTATTGAACACATTAGCACTGCATTAATGATTGTTGATCTTTTAACAAAAGGCATGCCACCAAAAGGTTTTTAGGATCATGTTGCTAGAATTGGACTTGGTTCCATTATGTGATTTATTGTATGTACTTTCACAAAACTCTTATTAATTTTGTTTTTATTTCTCGTTTTGGTGTACACATTTTTATTTTGAGAATAATAACTATTATGGACCTAGAATAAACATAAAGGTTTATTCATTCAGTTAAAGTGGAATAAGAAATAAGATGCATCGAGATACATGGAAGATAATACTCACATTTAGAGGACTTATAGCCATGATTTGTGCATTTCTTTTCTTTAATTGCGTAAAGGTTTCATGACTTTTAGCTTACATCTACAACCTAAGTGGGAGACTACTATTTGTTGGTTACCTAGTGGTTTCCTTATGACTTTTAGCTTAGATCAAGTTCGTTGTATAAAAGATGAAGTAAGGTGGGTGCTTGTAGTTGAAAATGACATCAAGAGAAGATGACAAAGGTACTTCTATAGCTTTTTAATGAAGGTGTAAAGGATAAAATCTATTTAGGTGACCTTAGCACATCCGAAAGGTTTTGTAACTTTACATAATGCCATCAAATTACTAGGGAAGAAATTACAAAAACATTGAGGCAGATGAAGAGTGGAAGGGCAATAGGGCCTGATGAGATACCCATAGAGATGTGGAAGAGCCTACGCGAAGAGGGTATTACTTGGCTAGCCAAGCTTTTAATATGATCCTAAAGTCAACCAAAATATTGGATAAGTGGAGATTTAGTATGTTAATTCCTTTATATAAGAACAAACGGGACATCCAAAGCTGTAACAACTATAGCGACATCAAATTACTTAGTCACACCATGAAGTTATAGGAGAAGGTGATTGAGAAGAGCATGAGAAAGGATGCTTCTATCTTGGAAAATCAATTTGGCTCCATGCTAGAAAGGTCTACAACAAAAGCTTTACATCTCCTTAGAAGATTAATAGAATAATATAGGGAAAGCTTTACATCTCAGAATATTAACAGATTATTATATGGCAAGGACGATAGGAAGAGAAACAGAGCAATTTTTATTGATATTGGGCTATACTAAGGCTCTTCTTTGAGCCCCATTTTTTTGTAGTAGTGATTGATAAGTTTACTAAGAATATCCAAGGGGAAGTACCTTGGTGTATATTGTTTGCTAATGATATTATTTTAGTAGATAAGATAAAAGAGATGTCAATGTCAAACTTAAACTTTGGAGAGATATGTTAGAGTCAAAGGTCTTTAGATTGAGCAAGATTAAGATTGAGTACATAGAGTGTAACTTTTTGGGGCATAGGGTGGCTACTAATATGGAGGTAAATATTGGTTTATAATTTATATAGCAAAAGGAGTGTTTTAAGTATATAGGATCTATCATCCAAAGTAATGGAGAGATTGATGAAGACATATTTTATCAAATCAGATCATGGTGACTTAAATGGAGAAGCGCATCAAGATTTTTAGGTGATAAGAAGATACTACTTAAGCTTAAAGGTAACTTATATCATTTAGAGATAGGCTGGCCACGTTTTATGTGGTAGAGTGTTGGCCCATTAAATAGGTACATAGTCATAAACTAATGGTGACAGAGATGAGGTTACTCTGTTAAATGTACAACCTTACTAGAAGAGATAATGTCAGGAATATAATGGTAAGAGGCAAATTAACAGTGATTAATATTATTGAAAAATTAAGAGAGATAAGGCTTAGGTAATTTGGATATGTTAAGAGGAGATACACAGACGTTCTAGTGAAAAGATGTGAGAAGATTATACTTAGAGACTATAAGAGAAAAAAAGGAAGGCCTAAGAAGAAATGGGGGGAGGTGACCAAGAATGATATGATGTTGTTAGAACTTATCAAGGACATAACCTGAAAACTTTGGCATATTAAGATACAGATAAAGGATCTCTTATAAAGAGATCCTTGTTATTCTCTTACATCTTTTAACATTTTCCTCTTGTAGCTAGCCTTTGCTTTTAAATATGTAGTACTTAACCTCTTAAGGATTTAGCCTAAGCTTTTTTCCTACTTAGTCTTTATTATTATTATTAATATTATTATTATTATTATTATTAGTATTAGTATTGATTTATTTTATTTTTATGTGGGTCATTTGGAAACAACCTCTCTACTAGTTATGGATAAGGCTACGTACTACTGGACCTCCCCAAACCCCATGTGTCAGCAAGATTTTTACTGATTGATGTTGCTATTATTGTTTTATCAAGCATTCCAAACTTTATCAACAAATCATTGGAATACTTTTGTTAATGAAGAAATATTCCTTTTTTGAGTATGCTTAACCTCTATACTAAAAAAGTGTTTAAGTTGTATAAGTTCTTTCATCAAACATGTTGATAAATTCTACGTGTTTGATGGATTGCGTCATCACAATCACCAGTTGTTAAATCATCTACATACAATAGCATATTAACTAGTTTTCATCCATTACTTTGACAAACAAATCAGAATCACTTTTTAGAAAAAATATAATTTGCATATTATTAAATAACCACTATAAGTAAAAAATTTAGCAATCTTATCATACCAAGCCTTTGGTACTTGTTTTAGTTCATAGAGCACTTTCTAAAGGTTATACACACATATTTAGGATGATCTTGATTTTGAAATCCCATTAGTCGAGTCATGTAGATCTCGTTATCCAATTCTCCATTCAGAAATACATTCTTCACATCTATTTACCACAAGTTCCAACTTTTGCTAGTTGCAAGTGCTAATAAGACTCGTGCAATTGTAAGCTTTACAACTGAACTAAGTGGTTATTATAATCTATTCCATATTGCTAAAAAAATCCTTGAGCTACCGAACAAGCATTATATCCCTCAATTGATCCATTAGTACACCGTTTTATTTTATAAATCCACTTGCAAGAAACCCATTTATGGCATTATCTCCTAAGTTTAATTTCATTATAATAAAGCAATTTATTCTTTCGTAACTTTACTCCACTTTAAATTCTAAGATGTTTCCTCAAAAGTGTTGAGTACTTTTGCATTTGTTTCTTCTATTATAGTGATATACTGTTATATTTGAGGTTTTACTTTTTTTTTATTCTTATTAATCTTATAAATGAAGATGGCACTTATACTTCACTAGGCTCACCTTCTTTACTTGATTGTTGATATACACAAGTTTACCAAGAACCTTGAGCGATGCCTTCTTCAACATAAACATTATAAAGCAAACTTGACACTAAATATTACTTAAAATCCTTTTTACAAGAAATTAGAACTCTATGATCAACCTTAAATCAAGAAAAGAAAAAATCAACCCTAACTAAACTTGCTAATTAGAACTAAAATTATGATTTTTGATCACCTTAAATTGCCTTGATAAGATCATATAAAGTTTTTGTCAAATAACAAAGTAAAAATTCTCATAAAAATGAAGAAAACTCTTAATTGGATTTCTATTACGAATAACTTTAAATTATATCAATAATATGCCTTTTATAGGCATAAAATGCCTAAGAGTTAGAGTCTTAAAGAAAAGAAAGTTTGTATCATAATTTAATTAGGAAATAACTACAAAACTTTAGAAAGTTAATCCGTAAATAAACATAGACCTAAAAATCAATAAAAGTAAATCATTTAATCCTATATGTCTGGTATAAAGCATTCTGACACTGATTTTGTTTTAAAAATTTATGAGTATTTTTTATGGATTAAAACTGGTTACAAGTTTACTCTGACTTTAGTTTGTTTATGTTTCTCCAATTTGCAAACCCAACAAAAGACTGGTGCCAAAAACTAAGATGTCACAAGTGCCGGTTACATTTTGTTTTCTCATTATTCAAATTTCTACAGGCCTTGTTCCTTTTGTGTTAAGCATATTCCATCTTCAATAATATATAGAAAAGTGATCAATCATAACAATACATATGATGCTTCTTGAAAAACCTCCTCTTTTTGCATCTTTATAATTAATCCCTACAAAGCTACCTTCACATGCTTTGTTTTTGCCTAGCCATTTGACCTCCAATTCTTTGTAATGACTCATAAAAATGGTTGGGAATAAATGTTGGTGTAAGCTAATCTCCATCATTCCCTACCCCTGAAATGATTCATTCTCAAATCATCTTCAACATAAAAAGATAAATCAACAATATTAAAAGTAGCCCTCATATTATCATAGTTGTGTAGTAAATCTAGTTTGTAGGCACTGTTATTGAACCTTTCCAATACTTGAAAAGATCCATCTCCTTTAGGCTATAACTTAGACTTTCTTTACACAGGAAATCTCTTCTTATATATATGAACCCAAATCTAATCTCCAAGTTCAAAAACAACCTTTATATCCTCTTTATTGTCTTGCCTTGCATATTACTCATTCTTTTTCTTTGTGTTAGCAAAAACCTTGGCAAGCAAATCCCTAACAAAAATTTTCTTATTCTTACCGTCGTTACCAACATATTCATTAGTAGGAAAAGGCAAGATATCCAAAGAAATTAAATGATTAAGTCCATACACAATTTTAAATGGATAATAAGAGAGTAGAATGAATCAATTTATTGTATGCAAAATTAATATTGGATATAATGAATCGGTTTATTATATGCAAACACAATATTGGATATACACTTCTTTTATTGTTTTAAGTTCTTTTGAATGATAACACATAAAGAAAGAAGTGAATTTTATATTAGCTCTTTCAATTTGTTTATCCATTTTTAACATGTGCCATAATAATTTTAAAAAGACTTTAATGCCTAACTTATTCCACAAAGTACACAAAAAATGACTTAAAAACTTAACATCTCTACCACTTACTATATCTCTAGGTAATTTATGTGAACAACTATTTTCTTAAAAATAAATCAATAATAACATCTCTACCACTTACTATAGTTCTAGGTAATTTATGCGAACAACTATTTTCTTAAAAAATAAGTCAACAATAGATGCAACATTATTGTTTTTAAAACATGCTATGAAATGTTTGATCTTACTGAACCTATTAATAACAACAACAACAAATATGCTACCTTTGACCACTTAGAGGCTTAGGTAAACCTAATAAAAAATTTATAAATATGCCAATCTAAGGTTGAGTAGGTATATGTAAAGGTGTATACCAACTATGCGACATCACTTTAGATTTTGCTTGTTTACATGTTATACACTTATCACAAATAAATTGCACATCATATTTCATGTTAGGCCAACAAAGATGTTTATACAATTTTTTTTTTTTACGCACCAAAATGTCCCAATAAACCACCTTTATGGGTCTCTTTAACTAACAATTCATATAAAGAACACATACGCATACACAGTTCTATCTTTTTAAATAAAAACCCATTATGCCTATAATACTTACCATATGCAGATATAGAACATGCATTTCACACTTATATGAAATCAATATCATTGACTTAAAAAACAACAACAACAACAAAAAAATCCAGTAAAAAATTCCGCTGAACGCAAGATCTAGGGAGGTCTAGTAGTTGTAACCTTACCCTTAACTAGTAGAAAGACTGTTTCTGAATGACCCATATAAAGATGAAAAAAAGTAATAAACTAAATAAAATGATAGAGACAGAAAAGGTAAAAAATAAAATAAAATAAATAAAAATAAAAATAAAAATAATTTAGTTTGCAATGAAGTAAGCAATGTGTACCTTTTAGACAACACATCAACGACAACATTTTCTTTCCCATTAATGGGGTTAATCATATAAGGAAATGATTCAATAAAATCTAACTATTTGACATGTCTCTTATTAAGCTTACCTTAGAATTTAAAAAACTTTAAACTCTCATGATCATAATTGATTATAAATTCCTTTATCCATAAATATTGTTGCCATATTTGTAGAGTTCTTACTAATGCATATAGCTATTTGTTATAACTAGGATATTTTAATGCTACCCTATAAGTTTTTCATTGAAGTAGGAAATTGATATGAATCACAATCCATCTTAAATGCTTTGTCTAAATTAGGAAAACATAATAAAGGTGCATTAGTCAAATTATCTTTCAATGTATTTAAATCCTTCTCATGCACAATATCCACTTAAACACAACATTGTTTTTAACAATTTTATTTGAAGGCGTTCCAATAGAACTAAAGTTTTCCATAAAAATTCTAATTAAACTTGTTAATCTATAAAAACTCCTGACCTCATTTGCATTCCAAAGTATCAGTCAATCCCTAATTTCCTTAATCTTGTCTTTATCCGTATTATTCTATGCAAACTCATAGTAAAACTAAAAAAGTAATGGATTATATGAAAAATGCATACTTCAAAAAATTAGTATGAAAATGTTTAATATGATCATCCAAGTTCTTGCTATATACTAAAATATCATCAAAGTAGACAATAACAAATTTTCTAATGAAAAAATGCATTAAATTTATTAACCTCATGAATGTGCTATATACAATAGTTAAACTAAATAGCATTATTAACTACTCATATAAACCATATTTTATATTAAAAGTAATATTTAATTCATCAATCTCTTTCATGCGAACTTGATAATAGTCATTCTATAAATCAATTTTGGAAAATATATAAGAAATATGCAATTCATCAAGCATATCATCTAACCTATGGGTATAATATGAATACTTTATAGTGATTTTATTAATGGCTTAGCAATAAACACACATGCATCATGTTCCTTTGGCACCAAAATCATAGGCATAAGATATGGACTAAAACTCTCCCTTACAAATCTCTTTTGCACTAACTTATCCAATTGCGTTTAAATCTCCTTTGTTACTTAAGATTGGTTCTATAGGCTGGTTTATTATGGATTGATGAACTAAGAATAAAAAATTTTTTGGTATTCTCTACCTTTTAAAACAAGTAAAACATGTGATATTTCCTTGAGAAATAGATTTGGAAATTTTTACAACAAAGAAACAACCACGTAATGTAGAGAAGGGGGTAAGATTGTTAGTTGAAAAATCAATATCCTTATACAAAAGTACAAGTAGAATTTCCCTTAGTAACATAACACCTTTAGTCTCACTAATACTAGCAAAACTACTAACTTCCTTGCTTTTCTCTCTAGTTTGTATTTTATACTCATAAATTTTTGTCTCATTGTGAACCGTTATACTCTTTCTCACTTTTCTACAAAAGGGTATCTATTGTTGTACTCGTCATGAGTAACCCTCCTATTAAATTGCCAAGGATGCTCTAAGAATATATGACTATCATGCATTATCAACTCGTAATGAAGAACCTTATCTTTGTAGTTGGTAATAGAGAATGCACTAACACCTACCTTGTCACTTTAATATTTCCATATTCATTCAGCCATTGTAACTTTTATAGTTTAGGATGCTTTAATATAGCCAAGTTAAAACTTTTAACTAATAAGGTAATAGTAGCAATAGTATAAAAACCACTATCAATAATCAGATTACATACTTTGATACTTACATGGCACTTAGTATAAAAGATGTGTTCATGTTGGATCTTAATATCATCCTCCTTAGGTTGCATATTAAGAGCAGACCTAAGAATCAGTATATCTCCACAAACAAGTCCCTCAACTTTGATGTCACTACTATCCTCCAATACTTGCATCTCATCATCATTTGAATTAACACTCTTTACGTCTTTATTATTTGTAACAATCTTAATTCTTTTATTTGCAGAAAGCAATACGCCCAAATCTTTGGCATATGAAACACTTAATATTGCATGATTTAGAAGATGATGTAGTTTTGATTTTATCTTTAGAAATAAAAACTGAATCCTTTGTCTTTACATCATCTTTAGGTCTTGAGAAATTTTTATTTTACTTCTAATTTAACCTCTATGAAGAGAGAAAAGTTAAACCATATTTAGAAGCACTTTAGACATCAATTGCCTTTCCCTTACATTAATAGCCTTATACAACAAGTCCTCTATTTTAACAAAATGATATAATTCCACTATATTAGCTATCTATTTATTAAAACCACCAATAAATCTAGACGTAGTTGCTTTACAATCATCTCCTTGTAGTAATCCTTTATGCCTATGAGACCTTAAGTTGAACTTTTTAACTCTCTAAATAAGCCCCTATAATAACGGTTAGGTATGAAATTCTTATGCATCATTTCCTTTCTCTCTTCCTAAAACCAAATAGGTCTTTTACCATTTTTATGCCTATTGATCACAAACTGATCCCACCAAATACTTGCATAATATGTGAACTTAACTGTGGCTAGTTTAACATTCTTTTTGCTGAGAGTAATTGTGAAAATCAAACACATGTTTAACCATAAGGTTGGAGAGGAGAACGAAGTATGCCTCATAAGGGTATGGATACCTCTCCCCCTAAGACACATTTTTCCAGGTGTGGGAAGAGTAAAATCGTGAGGGGCTTGACTCGAGGGACAACCCAAAGCGGACAATATCTGTAGGTGGGTATTCTAGACTGTTACTCTCTCTCTCTCTAAGTATAATTCATGATCATTCTTCTTTTGAAAGGTGTGAAATTTTATCTTAATAATTTTAATTGCTATCTTGTTTTGAAACAACCTCTTTACCCTTCCTAAAACTAGTCTCATCATTAGTTAGAATCCTCCTCTTCCTTCTCCTCAAATATGTATTTCCTAAAGGATTTAGGTCTAGATGAGGACATTAAATTATCCAACCTTATGTAAATTATCCAACCTTATGGTTAGAACTTTGAATTAATCTTGTATAGCCTTCATAAACAACTTAAGATTGAGTTTTGCATTATCTACACCAACTCATGTTTGGATATGAAAAGAAAACATTAGTAACGAATCATTTTATCGATGATTTTACCAAATTAGTATGCAATAATAGAGTTAGTAACTTTGGATAATGAAAGTCAGGATCAATAAGAAAGAACAAAGAAGATAAATTAACAAAAAGGTAACAAGGATAAAAGAAACTAATAATAGGTTAACAAAATCAGTAAGAAAGAACAAAGGAATTGAAATTAATAAATGGTAACAAACATGAAACTCAATTTTTTAAAAAGATTTAGAAAGAATTAGAACACTTTATAAAATACTAGAACACTTTATAGTCACGTTGTGGAATATATGATAGTTAGATTTTAACATGCACTTATGATTATGAACTTTTTTTATTTTATGTATAAATGATGTAAACTAACTGAAAAATATAAGAGAGAGGCAAATGGAACAACTTTGATTAAAGAAGACTTATGAATTGGAAATAATTACATAAAAAAGAATTGGATAGGATGGATGGTGAATGACAAAATCACAAATAAAAAGAAAAAATAAAAAATTCTTAAAGATTATATAACACTTAATTTTAAGAGCCAAAGCTTTGATACTAAATAATGCGAACCTTAGGCTGGACATCACCTAAAACTTGTCTTATAAGGACTTAGAACCTATTATTGTGTTTAAACTGAACAAATTCAAATATTAGTTTTCCATGTGGGCAGTTGGTAAGAAAGCAAATGATGGGATCTTGTTTCTTTCCTTTTTCTCCTATTAAGTATCCTTCGGATATTTGGACTATTGATCAGATTTGCCTTTCAAGAAAAGTGGGCATTATTCCTTGCTTGCTAATTAAAACCAAAGTTTTGATTTTTGAGCCATAAGTTGCCTTAATAAGATCATATTAAGTTATAGTCAAAGAGTAAAGGAATTTTTTTTTATAAAAGTGAAGAAAACTCTCAATTTAATTTCTATTCCAATTACCCCTGAATTACATCAATAATATGTATTTTAAAAGCATAAAATACCTAAGAACTAGAGTCATAAAAAAAAGAATATTCATATCATAACTTGAACAGATCATTTTTATCAAAATAGAACTATGAAGTTCAATAAAACTAAAAAACTTAATCCTACATATTTAGTGTTTGTCCATGAAGCACTTCAACACCAATTTTTAAAAAAAACTTTACTAGGATATTTTACTTTGGCGTTGATTATAGATCCACTATAATATCAGTTCACTTCTATTTATACAATATACAAACCTAATAAAAATTGACACTGGACATCAAGACATCATTGATGCCATTTACATTATGTTCCCTCATTTTTCAAATTTCTCCAAGTCTCGTTTTTCACTTGCTAAAGATATACCATCTTCGAAAACGTGTAGAAAGTGATCCACTTTGACAATGCATTTGATTAATCTTAAATAACCTTATTTTCTTGTATCTTCATGATTAATCATTGCAAAGCTACCTTCATGCACTTCGTCTTTTGTTAGTCATTGGACTCCAATTCCTTGCGATTGCCAAAAAAAAGTTAGAAATATATTTTTATGCAAGTTGATCTCCATCACACAATCGTCAAAATCTTCAAAAATCAACTAAATTTATGTAGATTCTAGCTCATATGTAAAATCATTCGAATTTAGTGATATCTTCTTTTTTGAAGACCACCATGATGATACTTTATCAAACACTACATTCCAGGATGTTTAACAATTTTTTGGTTGTAGGTTCATAATATTTGCACCCTTTCCTTTAATTAACAATCTTACTACCAAATAATCAAGTACAAATACATAGCACAATATTCACAAACACGAAAACATCTAACTGTGTCTTTCATATTCCATAATTTTTTAAAGAGTTAGAGAAAATGTAAACTTTATTTTCATAAAAGCTGTAGTCTTTTGTTTCTAACCGAAATCATCCTTGAATATTCTTTACATGAAGCATGCTTTGACATATTTTTGTTATGTGCCTTTTCTTTCTTTCTGCTATGTTGCTTTGTTGCAGAGTGTTGGTACATATGAATTGATGGCGAATTCGACAGACTTAAAGGAATTGGAAAACTCATATGATTTATACTCTCCCTTCTTATTAGTGTGCAATTAAAGAATTTTTCTTACCAATTTTTGTTTCTATTATCTTTTTTTACTCTTTAAATTTTGAAATAACTTTATATTTTTACTTCAAAAAATAAACTCAAACATATATGAAAAATTTCATCAATAAAGGTCATATGTACTTCATCCCATTGATAGAGACTTGCTTAATAGGTCCAAACATATTAGTGAATTAACTCTAACGATTCATTCACTTTAAATTTAGACTCTTCATATAGTAATTAATGTGTTGTCCCATATTGACTTCAAGCATAAATTGTTTATGTATTTAATCAAAGTTAGGGGAGTCCCTTCTGTTAATGGTTGATTGTAGTTTAGTGACATAATTATTTAAATGCATTCTTTATATTATACATATTTAGATGTATATGATAAAGTTTATAGGATAAATGTACATGACAAATAAAATTATCATCAGATCATAATTATGAAATTTATATATTATTTATAATTATTGTTCTATTGAGACTGAATATTAATAGAGTGAAAAAAGACTATCATACGTATGTGTCTTCCTTATGATAAAAGTTGTCGATCTCATAAACTACAATAAAGAAATACTTAAACAAATATGTGAGTTCTTATTATAGAACAAGTTCCTTGAGCTAACCCCATATAAGAATTTTAAGCAAAAGGGTTACTTTTGACCCTAAGTTTTTTCACCTATTGACAAGTTTGACCCTAACATTCCAGAGTGAACAATTATAACCCTAACATTTGGAAAACGTTAAAGTGTAACCGCACTTTAATGGAAATTCTAACCTATCTGTTAAGTGCTAGGTCAGCACCTAAAAAATATTTTTTAAATGGAGATTAGTAGCCCCTGTGCCATGTCAGCGCTGACGTGGCAAGTGGGCTCCATATTTAAATTAAATAAAAGAAAATATTTGTTTTATTATTAATTGTGGGACCTACCATTTATAGTAAATGTTAAATAAACCTTAAGCAGAGGAATTTTATTATTGATTATTTTCTTAACCCTAACAAAATTTAATCAGGTCATTGGTTGAATAAAACAATTATTAACTTAATAAAGATTTAGTTAAAACCAATTTAATATTTCATCAAACATATAACATTGAATACTGCAGTGTTTTGGAATGGCCTCATCATTTTCAATCAGCCATTAGTGCAACGTAGTGGTTACCAGCAGTGAAATTGGTGAACAGAAACAGCATCGTCAAGAGAAGTAGTGAGCATCAAAGCGTGTTGAGTTAACTAAGGTTTGTTATATTTTATTATTATTGTTTGTTAACTGACAAAATTCGTAAGAGAAGTCCTCGAGAGAGGGCTGCACATGCTCCTTCTATTAATGTTGGGTTAAAATTAGAGAACCTGGAGAACATAAAACAAGCTTTGTTTAACTATTCATTAGACATCTAACATTTCTCTCTGAGTACAGCAATGCAAGAATAAAGATGATGGAACTAATACTTTGACCTATAAGAAATATCTATATAAACAAGTTGATAAGAGACAGAAAACCATGAGTTTTATGTTTAAACTAGAAGGAACAACTTGTAGATTATATCAATTTAATATCTAAAAAAAACTTGTACATTATACGTAATTATTTATGACGTTGAAAGATCATGCATGTTGGGCCCCCAAACCTTTTATGGAAGCTAGAACTGTTAAGTGGAAACTTATTGACAATTATTCATGTGTAAAGAAAGGAGAATTATTGAATTTGAAAAGAAAAGAAAATATGGTTTAGATACAAGATGGATTATATGTGAAATATTGAAAGTTAAAAAGCTGGAAAATGCAGTGAAAAATGTTCATTGAACATGCTCTGATGTTTT
>JAOTBA010032517.1:0-16330 GCA_025629845.1 Erythroxylum squamatum
CTTCTTTTGAGGTGAGTTGGGGAAACCATATCTCTCAAATGGGATTAGGACATCCCAAGACATGCATGATGACTTGTTTGTGAATTTTGAATCTAGGAAATGTATAGTAGAATTGAATCTCAAATAGATACTAGTATACTTGTGTATTTAAAAAATGACATTGTTTTGAATAATTCATTACACTTGGAGCGCAACTGATGTTTTTATTACGTATTTTGAGAAATGATATTGTTTTTAACAAACCTACACTTAAAGTGCAAAGGACAATGTTTTATTTTTTGAAACTACATTTTTGAACAACTTTGCACTTGGAGTATAAAAGATGACTTTTATTGTATGAAATAATATTTTGGAACTTACATATGCATAATTGAGTCATGTATGCTACGTGTATGTGTTCTCTTTTGGCTTAGAGCCATGGCAAGGTTCCATTTTATCATTTAGACCGATAAATAAAGGCATGGTGCCTTACTTGATTTTAGTAATTAATATTTGTATATGATTTTTGTGATTGGTGAGATAACGATTGGCCAATCGTATGCTAGGTACAACAGATTAAGCGACCCCCGTGCCCTTGTCGTTGGTAGATAAAAGCCGAGTCCCCGTATCAACACCTTCTACTGGACTTGCGAGTGATTTCACACCTAGAGGTTTGGTCACCGACGAGGTCTTCACCTAGAGCCCTGATGCTCTTGTCGACTGTAGTCCGGACTTACCACGGATGAAAGTTGAGTCAAAACTGGGAATCAGTGGGTGTGCACACTTTTTTGGCCGACTAGTGGTGACACTCATGATAGTTTTGACCTATTCTGAGATTTGCTTTCCTGACGAGATTTGATTTATACATATGATGCTTTTCTGTTTTTGTGTACTGGAATTAGAACCTATGTTCATTAGATGAGTGATTAATAGGCTAGGCCTATGTAGTTCCTAACCAGTATATGTTGACTCATAGGCTAGGCCTATATGTTTCTATTTTATGTATATTCACATCATAGGTGGTTATGTGCATGCTAGATGCGTGAAAACCCCGTTCTTAGGTTTTCTAGACCGTCTTGGTGTGTATCGGGTTCTGTTTGCGATATATGTTTTTCCTGCTCACTGAGTTCATAATGTACTCACCCCCTCCACTTTCCAACCATGCAGGTTAATTTCATGAGCTTGAAGCTCTGAGTGTATCGTGCATTCATTTGACATTTTTGGGGCATTACCGCACGTGGGTAGTCTCTGTTTTGTACTTTCGTTATATAATGGCTCATGACCTATTTTTATTAAGTTGGTTATGTTGATATGCTTTATGATTTTGTAAAATTAACTTTTGACTATCTTGTGGTTTGTAAATGACCTTATGTATAAACTTTTTGTACTATTGTTGAGATTACTCTTTAGTGGACTTAAAAGTCCAGAAGTTGTGGTAGAGTTTTAAATGTGAATATAGAAGTACGTTTAAAACTGATTTACAAGTATTTAATTGAGTTTTAGGATTTTAAAAATACAGCCATTGTGTTGTCTAAATGTTTTCAAAGGATATTTAGTTAGCCTTGCAAAGTCGGGTTAAGGGTAGCATGAGTATCTTTAGCTTGGGCATACGGTGGTTGTCATGTGCCCGATGTGGTTCTGGGTCGTGACATAATGTGTGCTATTCTTTTTAAGTTTTATTGATGTCCAGTCTTAATATAATAATGACTAAGAACAATTTAAAGATAATACATAAATGCCATATGAATCTTATAATTATAATCTCATTATAATTTCATTTGAGATGTGTAATTATTCAATGGAATTTATCATATACAGCTAATATGTCCACAATAAAGAATGCATTTAAATTATTTTTTCATTTAACTATGACCAAACTGATTGACAAAATGACATTGTTTTGCATTACCAGGCTCGGGCAGCCTAGGCTAGAGCACGAATCTGGCATAAGGTTCGGCAGCCCAAGCCAAAGCCTGCCCAAGGCCAGTTAACCCGATCAACCTTTTGCTTGAGCCAGAGCACGAGCCTAGCCTAAGGCTCGGTATAGGCTACCAGAGCCTGCTCGAGGCCCAGTTAACCCGATCAACCTTTTGCCATCCCTAGTTGTAGGGAACCGTTTAAGTATCTTATACCATATTACTATATGACGATTATGTTATTGTTGGGATAATGGCTTAATAAGAGAATTCTATAAAATTCTCTGTAATGAGCACTTGGTTAAATTGACTTCCATCTTAATTATCATTATAATTAAAAACATTTTATTAAATACATCCTCGAATCTTTGATGAGAACTTAGCTTCTTTTATATGCCCATTAGCTCTAATGTTCCATAGTGCATTACTATCTTAAGCAATGCAAAGAACTATATCAAGTTCATTAATGAACTTATTGATCCAATTAATCATTTCCATTAAATGAAAAATGTATTATGGCTATTATCGCTTGATTAGCAACCATTGCTATATTGGAACCTTTCTAATCTTAAATGATATTGTATTAAGTAAAATATAACTTCATTAGAATTTACTTCTAAAGTAATATTCTTATAATCTTAAACTCAAATACATCAAAAAGAGTTGTTCTTGGACAATTATATTTTCAATAATTGAAAATTAAAATTATTATTCTCTGTGAGCAATATGTCTTTACATACTCCCACTAAAGAGTATAACTATACTCCCGCTAACCCTCTTATAGACATAATAAATTCACAATCATCTTTGAAACAAACTTTTTGAATTCATCATAAAAGTGAATCTTTCATTGTCCCTTATCATTTTAATTATACATCAAATATATCAATAAAAGCAATAGTTCCAATTAGATGTATTGTCATGAGATGATTTGAAGTTTTCAAATTTCCTCTTACTCTTACTACTTATTTTGAGAACCATTCTCCTATAAGTACACATTGAATCAAACAATTTGTTCAATGGATTTGTAAGAGTATATCTAACCTTTTGGTTATCTCATAACATTTTATTATCCAATTTAGTTCTAAACCTTGCGGTTAATGTATGTTTCAACTAAGCATCACATCCTTGAATCATTAACTTTGACTCTTTAAAAGATGTAGCACTTCATATCTAATATGAAATCTTACTAATTGATTTAATTGGAACTATTGAAGGTAAGACATTGCACTAGGCATGGCTATAAAGGAAATAATATTCCACCATATAATATCTCATATTATATTTTTCTCCTTACACAAATCAATACTCTTATAGAATTTTCTTATAAATGTATTCACCAGAGAATCTTATTTCCTATAGATAAATAAAATTTAAAACTTGCTAAATCGATCTCTCCAAAGTGCTTCAGTATTCTCAATGCCTAATTTCTAATTAGATTTAAACTATTTGAACTTTTCAAAATTTTAAATTATTATTTCATTTAATACATATGACTATATCACATAAAGTCATTAGTAATCTAATGAAATATAAATATCATCCTTTATGAATTTTTATTCCATCCAGTACATCACATATATGAATTTAACAATTCAATACCATCATCATTCTTTTACCAAGATTGATTTAGTTATTCTTCAACTTAAAAAATTTCAAAAGTTTCATATGATTCATAATCAAAAGGATAAATATATCCTTATATATAACTTTATGATTCTCATCATATTGATTTAACCAATATCGCATGAAAGGATAGTCTCGGTTATCTAACTTTGAATCGTTGCCATTTATATTAAAAGTAAGTTTCCATTGATATAAAAAATACAAACTATTTGTATAAAATTGGATCAATTACTTTTACTCAAAAATCTATTTCTTATCATGCATTGAACATTGTAATAATGTTGAATCTAAATTTAGTATTAATTACTCAAAAGCATGAATTATAAATATATACGATCTTTATCATATTACATATAGGCAAGAAGTCATGCAAACATTTTCTTCTTATGGCACCTATTAACATACTATAGCATAGCCTTTAATTTATGTCCACGTTTATGCATTTTGTGGGCTAAATTGAATGAAACATTTTCATCAAAGTACTATACCTTTTAGCTCTACTTTGTGTAACATCTTGCATCTTGCTATCATGGTGTTGACATACATCATACATGTTGTCATCAAAGTTTATGAGATATTAGTCAACTTAAAATTTCATTACATTTTGTCATCTATATGGTTTTAGAGATTTTATGAGATATTAGTCAACTTAAAATTTCATTACATTTTGTCTTCTATATGGTTTTGACGTATCTCTTAAACTTTGTCACTGAATCCTCAACAGGAATTATAGAAAAATTACATAATGAACATATAATTTTTCTATCTAACTTTGAGTATTATTCTTAAATATAACATATTTCTAAGAAATTTAGTTCACTAATGCTTAGTATCAACTATACTAAACCAGGTAAATTCCACTTATAACAAAATGTAAATGTAAGAAAACCAAGTAATTAATTATATGTCATGACTACCAAATGAAATTAGGACTTTAATTATGTATTTAGTTACTCCCACTATTTTATTCAAAATAATAACCCTCACTTCTAGTCAGAAAGATTAATCTAATCTCTCTAGGGAACTAGGATCCCATTCAAATATATCTGATATTGAGTTTGCTCAACAAACCAACTAAACTTACATTAGGTAGATACTTTATCAATTACATTTTATATGACTTCTAGATCTATTAGGTGATAATTCTTTCCATAACATATCTTATATTTCATCCCTAACTTTGCCTTCAAATTCATATGACCATGAATTTGTTGTCCCAAATCACACAAATTTGGTTAAATAAAACTCATTGTCATAAGACTAAATATATTCAAGTTAAAGTAGTTTGCTCAACAAGACTAATAATAAACATAACTCTGGTTTATTCTTATGACAATGGAAGTCAACAATCATCTTCAAAACATGTACTTAATACTTTTAACGAGAGATTTAATCTTGTTCATCTTATCAAACAAAAATTGCATGTAAAATATCATGCATATAAAACATATAATTCAACATGCATAATATATAGTTTGCTAGTCAAAAGGAAATTACTGAACTTAATTGGTTATCTTAATCTTATCAACATTGTCCGTCTAATTATCTTCCAACATGTAACTATTTACAAGCTATAAAGCTAAAATTAGGCAACACGGGTGAAAGCAAGCCACTTATAATTGATCCCGGCTGAGTTTTGAAAGGTGCAAGGTCAAGCTAATGACTATAACTTAGTACATTTAGTAGTTAGATTTAAGTTATTGTACAGTTAGATTTGTTTTAAATTCTATAAATAAGTCTTAATGATTTGGAATTGGTTGGATTACTAATTCTCTTACTCTCTTTGAATCAATTATAAGATAAGAAAGCAATCTTGGTGTCAAACGGTTTGGTTTCATCACCATCACCATCACCATCACCATCACCATCATCACCTCAATTGCCATAACGGGTCTTTATGCCCTATCTTTTCATTTCTGTCTTTATTTTGTTCTTATGTTTTCATATCATTTTGTTTTGATTCTCAACTTGTATGTTATTTGTCCTTCTCATACTGAAGACAATGTGTTGTCCAATTGTGGGGAGGGTTACGTTATGTGCATTATATGTTTTTATTTTGAGTCTAAATTTTGCAAACTATAAGTTATTTTTGTTTAGGTTTGCATGAAGTGACTTGTGTGAATATGGCAATAGCTAGGACTTGACGGAATCAGTTTAGCTTTAAACATAGTCTTTTAAGTTGCTATGATTTATTAGCTTGTGAAATTAGTGTCCTAAGTTGTTTCGGTTAAATATGAATATTAGTTAGGATTTGATGAGAGTTCGTTCATCCTAGGAATTTGATACATTCATTTATAATTTTAGGTTAATCGAATAAGTAGCATCGTGAGTATCTTTTCATGAGAATGATTAGCTATAGAAATGAAGTAGGAAAGATTAAAAAAATGTGTTTTGTTTAATAAATAATTATTTCACTGGTCTTTTTTGAAACAAATCGAGTTATGAATAGAGCTAATAGCTAGTTGAGAATGTGATGTAGCTGAGTAATCAGGGGACAATCATCACAAATATTTGCCTTCGCGTCAAAAGGTTCTAATGACATTCTAACCAAACTGTTTAATAAAAGAATGACTCAATTGAGTAGCCAGGGGACATTTATCACAAATGTTTGCCTTCGTGTCAAAAGACTAGGTTCATGTTAATGAAAATTAACAAAAATAGTTAGTTGTTTAATAAATCCTACCGATCCTTGTATATAGCTTGATTTTTTATGAAAAGTTACTTAGGGATAGTTACAATTTCATTTGACTAACGAATTATCAATGCATGTGTGTAAGTGATAAGAGTGAAAGAAATTGACATTAAGTTCTGATTACCATATATATTTATCCAAAGTACTTAAAAACATATTTCATAAGTTAATAGGTTAGAACAACTTGAAGGATTGTGTTTGTAGTTAAATTTATTTCCTAAAGTTCAAAGCCATTGTACCATTATTGCATTTGTGTGTGTTGCTTTTTGGTGTGTTTGTGTTCTGTTTGTTTTGTTTTTGGTGGAGGACAAGCAAAAGTTCAAGTGTAGGGATGTAATAGTTGTAGGTAGCATGATGTTTTAATAGGCATTTTAGTTTTTTTTAGTGTTAATTAATTGATTCGTATATGTTTAGGTTTAGAATTGTGTTAATTGGTTAGATATTTGTGTTTTGAGTGTTATATGGGTTAGAGCATGCTATTGAGCTTTAATTTTGTGTATTTGAGATGCCTTGATGTGTTTGTTAGTGTTTGAGATCAAATATCGAAGAACGAAGAAGACTTGGAGGAAGCCTAGCAGAAGATCTAGGCCCACAATTGTGGCCACGATCATGACAGAAGCAAAATGGATAAGCCACGATCGTGGTAGAAGAAAAATCCCAAGTGCCATGATCATGGCCTGTGCAATAGTAAGCGCAAACCAACTTCTAAACTCAACCTTTCAAGGGATATTTCAAACTTTTTGGGCCCAAGTAAAACCTAGTTTTTACCCTAAATAGAAAATACTACAAAGAGGGCCAAAAAAATCTTAATTTTCAAGCCTCCATTGCTATACTAGGAAAGATCCAAGGAAGGAGTAGAAGGAGGAGAAAGGAAGAAGGAAGAAGAAGGGTTGTTATTACTGTTGTCTTCTCGATCCATCTCGACCCTCCAAGTGACATTTTCATTTCATCTTTGTTATTCTATCTTTTAAATGTATGAGATTGATTTGATAGTGATGGGTTTGGGTTTGATGATGATGTTCAAAACTCCTTAGGGTTTTGTTCTTAAATCAATGTTAATGTGATTTATTTTGATATTAATACATTAGTTATTGTGATTATTTGTTGTATTTGTATGATATGGTAATAAATCGAGAGAGTGAATCGATATAAAAACAATTAGATTGGGTAATAAGAGTTAAAAAAATCTAATAGATTACGCAAATAATCAAATCGATAATTTAGATGAAGAGAGAGATCTCGTGTGAGGATCCGATAGTTTATTAGAGGCTTAAGTTCAAATTGCAAGTGTGGGTTTTTGTTAATTGAGAGATTGCAAATTTCATAATTCGATTAGGGGTTATGATTTAGGGTTTAATGATTATAACTCGAGAGAGAGTAATCCACCCTTTAAAAATCTAGGACCGATACCGTATTAACTCAAAAGTAAACATGTTAGCATTTGATGATAAGATAAATTCCCCTTCTCATAATCTACTAATCTTCCTTGTGTGATTTTTTATTGTTTATTGGTGGTACTCAATTTTTATTTCTTTCTGATAAATCTACAATTTCAGTTTCAATCAATCCATATTCACTTCTTTACTTTTCTGTTTAGTTTTCCTTTTCATTTTAATTATCATTTAGGCCTTAGACAACTTAGAATTCAATTAGTTCACCAACTCCTAGAGGGATCAATACCTCATATACTACACTCACGACTCGTGCACTTACGGTATATTAAGGGTTTTATAAGATTAAAACTTGCTCAACAAATAGTAATCATTAATCCACTTATACTATAGAAATTCCTTATTAGTTAAAACCTTCCATATTATTTTAACAATAAGAATATTTTGTATGACTTGTAGGGAAGTTGTCCTAAGCCTTCCCTCCTCCTTAGGTAAGTATAACTAACTCCTTCTAACCTTTACCTTCTTAGAATCATTAGTTATTCCAAACTAAAGAAATTTTTCTGTACATCTCTCAATCTTTTTACTCAGCATCCTAGGCATGAAAAGATGGGTAGACCAATGGACACTCAGGTTTTTAAGAACCAAAGAGATGAGTTGAAATCTGCCAGCAATAGAGAGGAATCTATTTTTCTATCCATTAATCTTCTCCTTGAATTTCTCCAAAAGAAGCACACAATTAGCATATTTATGTTTCTTAGTAGTAATGGGAATTCTTAGATACTTGAAAAGGTTAGAGTTAATAGCAAGCCCATTAATTCTGTTTAGAATAATAGCATTTTGAATATCTAAGGAAATGTATAAATAGATATTACTCATATTCATCTTTAGTCCAGATAGCTGGGAGAATCTCTTAAGAACTTTTATAAGTAATTTAACAAAGT
Source organism: Erythroxylum squamatum (assembly GCA_025629845.1). Classification (NCBI taxonomy): domain Eukaryota; kingdom Viridiplantae; phylum Streptophyta; class Magnoliopsida; order Malpighiales; family Erythroxylaceae; genus Erythroxylum; species Erythroxylum squamatum. The sequence goes on from JAOTBA010032517.1 coordinate 8,549, forward strand.
AGGGGTAAGAGCCACATAATAAGATCACATCATCTACAGAAGCTACATGATTGATCTTTAGAGAGTCTGCTTTATGATTAAAGATGAAACTAGTATCCCTAGAAATGTAATGGTTGATTATCCTAGAGAAAGCTTCCATAACTAATGTCAATAAATAAAGGGGGGGGGGGGGGGATCCCCTTATCTTATGCCACTTGAACCTTTGAAGAAAAAAGTAGGAACTCCATTTGGCTGAATCCTAAAGGAAGTTGTAGAATCCTAAGTAGATATCTACTCTGTAAACACCCTTAGATATCTACTATGTTGTCTTTGATATATTCATTGAATGAGTACTTACTAAGGACATCCCTTATATCATAACCTATGATAGTTTTGAATAGCTAGTTCTCAATTTTTCCCAAGTTTATACATAAGTTACCATCATTATCTAGTAATATAGAGATCATGTTTCCATTTCTTCTAGCTAGTATAACATTATGAAAAAAAATATGTTGTTACCCCCTCCTTAAGCCAAGAGATCCTAGCTTTCTACTTTATGAGATAGTTATGACTTGTTAAAGCTAAATTATATTCCTTAATTGCCTCACCCTCCTACTTCAATAAGGGTTTATCAATAGGATTATCATATAGCTCCTCATGAGAATAACTAAGCTTATCTCTAGCCATCTTCAGAAGTAGAGCTGTGTCAAAAATGTGAAGTTTCTTTAAGCTTATCCTTAACAAACTCAATTTCCTCACTAATTGAAATGTTATGTAACCTTTGATATCTTGGGAACAAAATCCCCTCACTAACTCCTCAAAATCTCCCTTTTTTCTAGAAAATTGAAAATTTTGAAAGTAGTTTTCAAAATAGACATGGAATAAGCTTATGAATTTCAGTCATAGAATGATATGATCATATTGTAGGGCCAAAATAGGCAAATGAGTAGGGAAAATGGTCCAGCCATTCATGGTTAACAAGAGCCCTATCTAGCTTCTTCTTAATAAATCAATCACCCTATTGCCAAAATGAATAGATTTCTCCTAAATGAATAGATTTTTGAAATATCACAAATCAATTACTTCCAACTATTACGTAACCTTCTTAAGCTCCTTATCAATTCCACTAACTCTAATTACACCCCCTTCTACTTCTTTGGCAAATAAAAAAAATTATGTCACCAATTAAGAGCCAAGGACAAGATAAGTTAGACTAAATGTTCACATCCTACCAATTTTTTTCCTTAAAAATTCAAAATTTGTTGATGATCGTTATTCAAATTTGGTAGGAACTCCTTTTAACTTGCAGTCTAGATGTATAAATTAATCAAAAGCCCTCAGAACAATCACCTTATCCCTCTCAGCATTATAGGTTAATATTATTCTTCCATTAAAATGATGGTTGTGTTTGGAGTGTAAAATCCAATTAGAACCTAAAAAGCTGAAACTAAGTTTCAAATGATAAGGTTTTTATTTTTGTTTCTAAAAAAGCCATGATTAAGGCTTTTTTCTCCAAGAAAATATCTTTAATCAATTGACTTTTAGAGGAATATTCATTCACCTTACATTGAAAAAAAAACAAAAAAACATATATAGTCAAAAGGTATAATAAAAGTTCCTAGTGTCCTAGTCATAGGCAATGGTGCTAATAACTTTGATGTATGATTTCTAAACTATACTAACGATTAACTAGACAAGTGCATCTCGTGCTCTTATAGTATAGTCTAGTAAATGCAAGTATCGTTCCTATGAGGAGTACAAGTATTAGTAATAATGATCTTTTTATAATCTAATCTAACAAAATAAAGTGATTAACTAAGCTAGAATTTCTAATATAAAATAATAAGCCAAAGTAATACAAGAAAATGAAGCAATCGATAAATAACCAAGATCCATATACAAAATCAACCTAGAACCTTTCTATACTTGAATTTATCTTAATTTAATTATTAACCTTAGTTTCTTAAACAATCAGAAATGTCAAAGTTATAATCATATTCTTTCATAAGAAATACAACTCATATCCTTAAGTTGATTGATTAAAATCTCTTTTTACTCAAAACCCCTAAAAATTCGTAACTTGTTACGTGACTTCCTTTATTAGATTTGATTTTAACCCAAAAGATTTATATGTTCCTATTTTTAGGATTCCATACAATTCTTATTATTCATACCACGATGTATTCATACGTATAATTTCTTAATCCCTATATATGCAATTAAAATTGAATTACATATGCTAGCAAATTTTAATTTAAATATAAGAAGTAATGATGAGTAACTCACAAGAAAACTTAGGTCTTTCATTAAACCAAATAATAAATCTAAAAAAATAGTTATAAGGTTCATCTCATTTAGATCTATCCCAATTTAGTTCATACCATGATAAAGAAAACCAACAAGAATAAAGATATAATACGAAATAAAAGAACTCATTCTTATAGATCTTGAAATCTTCACTTGAATCTTGATGGAAATCCTTTCTTTTGCTCTAAAATTAATCCTTTTTTTATCTCAAAATGTTCTAGTTTGGATCTCCAATTAATGCTCTCTATCTAATACTATCCCATATCTCTCTCTCTCTCTCTCTTTTATATATGAAACCCTAAAATTTCAAAATAACATGACAAACACAAGTCTAAAATTGTTGGACCCAAGTTGCTTTCCTTGTAGTAAACTCTCAATTTATGGAAAATCATTATCGCATGAACAAGCATTATACTTATGTTCTTCAACCATATAAATGGGTTCAATATAGTGTCATATTCTAGGCCATGTTCCCATTCTATCCTCTAAAGTCGTGCTAAAACTTACTCTAACTTGATTCCAACTTGCCCAAATTCCTTCTTTCTTTATTGAGGAACTAAAATATGGCCTTAAAAAGCCATATTAAATACCAAATCTTATAAAAATTATCTATACACAAGAAAAATACTCTAAAAAATATACTAAAAATAACCTAATTAACACTTATCAAGTCATAAGAAAATGCAATGGAAACTTATCTTATTAATAAGATTACAAACATTAAGATATAACCTAACAGTGCTCCACTCAAGTCATGCTTAATGTCATCATCCATATGATTTTAGTATAATATTGTTATCTTTGTTGTTTTTGTCTAAATACAATAACAACAACAATGAGGACAAAAAACTACAAATAGAATAATATTCAACTCAAAATCATTTATATAAACCTTTATTTCAAAAAAATGTATTAATTCAAGGAAATATAAATTAAAGAAAATATATATACCCAGCTAGCCATATGCACATCAATGCCAATCTTGCCAATATTTCTTATATACTTGGAGACAATATACAAGAAATCAATAGTAGATAAGAATTTGTCTATATTTTCCTCTAACACTTTGTTTATATCTACCTAATAACATTACAACTTGTTTTTTTCTACCTAATAACATTACAACATCAAATTCAATTCTAACACAATATTATTATCCTTCCTTTTACAACCAAAGATGCTTAAGTAACTCACCACAAACATGGAGTTTATTACATAGTTGCCTAGAAAAACTTCAAAAATTACACTTTTAAGTAATAAAATTGATGAAAACTCACTAACAAACTACTAGGTATATATAACATAAAATACACATAAAAATCATAATACTGTAAGAGAATTTAGAAATTACTTTCTTATATTTTTCATAATCTTCTTACCATGTTACATATATGATTAGGCTTGAAACATGGAAGGACGTTACTCAATATTAACCTAAACCTAGTGCTTCAAATGACATCACTTTTAATAGACCTGTAAGAACAAAACTATTAAAATAAAATTAATGATGAATAATATAATATATAGATCATCTAAAATAACAATAACTTGTGCACCAATATTAATATTAGCCTAACAAATAATATATTTACCTCGTATTCGATGTAGCTTTTCTCTTAGGATACACATATTCAAACTCTTCGCACCTTCAAACTTATTGTTCACTTTTATCCTTCACCATCAATGCTTTCTTGCATGCTTTCTTGCACCTTAAGAACTTTCATCCTTATCATTTAATTAAAATATCATCTATTCACTTATAAACCAAAAGTTATGGGCGGCAAACATGTTCCTAATAACTTTATAGCTTATTACCTTTGCATCAACCATCTCCTATAAAACCTTCCTCACTTTCAACATTTCCTCTCACCTATTGTGACACATAATCGTATGATTCTCATTGTAATCAGCTATCTATATGTAAGATAAGTTAAGTTATAAATAAATCAAACTCTTTTCAAGTAGTTTTTCAATATATTAACAAAATTGGTTAATAACAACATTATCTTCAAGTCCCTATACTCTTTCTCTAATACAATATTAATATCCAATGTCTCGTCTATGCTAATGTCATCTTAAATTGTTAATCCTTGTCATCTTTCCCTATTTAAAGTGACAGTTCATATGAAGTTTATCTAGATTTAAAAAACTACCAAAATATAATAAATTCAATTCAATTTTGATGAAGTACTCATTTTTCTTAATTCTCCATATTCATTGATAATTTCAATTTGTAGGATACATAACCCACCATAAATACATTATACATTCACCTGTATAAGGTGCAAAATCTTTGTCTTTTGTAGCTTATTAGAATATATAAACACGCCTACAAAAAGGCTTAGGATGAAATGTCTCTATCCAAGTTGCTCGCAGCCATCAACATCAACTATGGTTTCCAACAGTTGTATACTAATCCTATAATTATTGTTTGAGCATAAAAACACATCTAATATATATAAAAGGAAGTTTAGGAAAAAAACATTCCTTTTTTTGCATACCGTTAACTTTATGCACTTGATGACTGTTTGGTGACCATTAACTCTGTACTCCCCCCGAAGCCTTAAAACCTCACCCTTATCAACTTTGGTAGGCAAATGTTTGGTTCTGTTTGAAACTCCTACAATCCATGTCATACTATTACTACTAATATTTTTCACTTGATCCTCCCTAATTTTCAATAATAACTCGTCTAGATCAAAGTGACCATCTATCTAGTAGTAAAGGTGCCTCATCTACCTAATCCTTTCCATCTCTTTGGGTTCATTGAATCCCAAATAGGTAACACACTCTAATTACTTAAGGGTTAGGTTGTGCATTAATTCGTACGCCTTCTCTAAATAACAATGCATTTGATAACTCTTCAAATACTCAAACAATGGATTCATAATCAATATAATTTCATACTATATGATAAAACTTTAATAATATAGTTTAAGTTGGTCCAACTTTATACCTTATTCTTTATGATCTACTTTGTTGGCTTGTCCCATATATGATAATGTCATCCCTAACCTAAAATTTGAAGTTATAAATTGAATTAACTTTATATCATCCTCATACAAATTTTAATATACTTATTGATTACTATTCTTTTTATGATTATACTGCTCTTCTCTCTTTCTTGTGGAGGATATGGTGATCTACTAGCTTTTCTTTTCTTTTGTGGACTCCTAAAAAAAATCAACCACAACAAACTAAATAATATGACCAAATATTACAAGTATCATGAAAATCAAATCTTATGTAAAAAAAATCACATCATACCAAGATATAAGATAAAAAAAATTGACCCATTATCATGAAAAATACATAAATCAACAACATGTGATTGTCTTCTACCTTAGTCATCAACCACTAAAACAATTTCAATATACTCAAAATCCAGAGATCATATCTAAATACATTTCTAAAAGATTAAATGAAAAGACAAAATATTGACATATTAATATGTGTGTGTGAGTGTGTGTGTGTGTGTATAGAGAGAGAGAGAGAGAGATTTTCTATGGATGACTTATTAGGTCAATAAGAAGGATTTAGATTCTTTGCTTTAAGGTTCTATCTGCCAGTTGAAAAGTAGAAGAAGAAGATAATAAAGAGCAAAATCAAATGGAAGGGGGGATTTTTTTTAGACTTCTCAGACAGCATAGGATAAAAGAAATTACTACTCGTTATAAAATTAAATTAACCTATCTTTATGAATTTGACATCTATTAAAATATGCTAACATGATAAATAATAGTTACTAATAATCATCCCTGACTGACTATATAATCGGTTCCTTTAACAAACATAAGAGAGAGATAAAATCAGTCGTTTCACTTTCAAAACATTAAACATAATAATTGATTTTATGAATGCACTTTTCTCTTTTTCTTTTTTTAATATCCTGTACTTCTTCTCTTTTTTTGAGAAAATGTAAAGAATTTGGCCATCAAAAGCAATCAAAAGTTTACAGGCTACTGAGAGTTTACATGATTGTGAAGCTAAATAAATACATAGTTAGGAACTAGAATAGCACAAAAAACAAAACCAACCTTAATAGTCCAAGTGTTAGCTAAATATGCCACATTCTCGCCCAATAATCATGGTTATTGAATCTGTGTTTATGAATACTAAGGTAGGTGCCAAGTTGTTGGAACTGGTTCTGTTGGAACAACTCTTTGGTAGCTCACCGATTCTGAAATATACGAGAGTTTCTTTCATCCCAAATGGCCTTGATAAGGAAGGAGAAAGATAAACAGAAAAACCAGCTTATATCATTACGGGAAGTGCTAGTAAACTGGCAACTCCAACACTTAATCAATAGGTTGTCGTCTCTGAAAGCCTCTGCTACTTTCATAAGTTCCATAAGGTAAATTGAATAAAGGTCCATAAGGTAACCAGTTATCAAACCAGAAATTGGTTTGCTTCCTATCTCCTAATAAATTAGCAAATTCATTCCTCAAAGGGTGTTGAAAAATGATTATATCCTCGGAGTTTAGAGGGTTTTTTTTTTTCATTTTCGGAATGAGAACACTGAGGGATCATGACCCATCTTCTACCACAGATAAGGTGTAGGTTGGATGGACCGAAACTTGTGATAGTAATTGTTCAAGACAAATTCATTCTGATGATGGAATGGACCAATAATAGGATGGTTAAGGAAACGGAAAACTTGTAATGTCTTGATGGAAAGGGACAATTAAATGAGCAAAATGATTGCATTGCAATTCTAGTGCCTTGAGATTTATGAATATTCTTTTGAGAGGCTGTGGTGTCTCAACCACCCTTCTCTCCCTAACCTCCAACCACCCGCTCCAAACAGAATAAAAATAGTTGTCGTCATTCAAGGGGTAGGTGGAGATGAGATCGATATCATCCACTGGTAACACAAGGTTAATGTTTTTGTCAATTTCGTCTTATTTCATTCACCCCTCAGAAATTATTATTAGTCGCATTGAAATTAAAACAGCCATCATGGATAAGCAACAAAATGTGTACAGCTAAAGCCAGAGAAGCAGGTACATACATATAATATTGTCTCAAAACTTATAGATCTGCATTCATTGTGCGATATTAAGAATTGCTGCTCATGTCAGCTCTTCAGTCTTCTCTTAGAAGATGAAATTAGTTACTCTTACCCTTATCTTCTACATTTAACGCATGCAAGCAATTACTCGTTATATAAATATATTGTTCAAGTTCCCATTCCCTGTAAGTCTGCACATAAAAACATGGTCAAATTTCTTTGCTATAGTTTCTTATTCGTATAATAATGTTCACCAGATCATCTTATACGTGTTAGCCAATAGGCTCCTTAACCCAAATGCTATGACGATTCAGATTCAGATTCAGTCAAAGTAGACCACGGACTAATTATGATGTTAGATTGACCCTAGTCTCTCAAAACAGAGGGATTGATTTGCGACTAACATGGTACTACCTCCGATTCATAATAAGTGTCGTTTTAGATACATTTTAATTATTCAAAATAAGTGTCATTCTTGACTTTGT
>JAOTBA010032609.1:0-16304 GCA_025629845.1 Erythroxylum squamatum
CTTTCGAGCGATGAAAGAAACTAAGGTAAACTCCTCTAATTCTTCTAAGGGCAAAGGCCAGGCTCAACAGGAGAATATCGAGGGGAAAAAGAAGAAGAATTCCAAGAAGGGAGACTTCAACGGGAAAAGCAAGCAAGACGGTGGTTCCGAGAGTGGGGAGGCGTCCTCCAGAAAGGGCAAGATTGCTTGTTTTCTATGCGGTCGTTCACATTATGCAAGAGAATGTCCGAGGAAGGAGAAGCTAAACGCCCTGATAGCAGAGGAAGAGGGAGAATCTTCGGAAGATGCGGCGCTAAATCCGATTGTCTTGTTGAACGCGGTTGGTAAAGAACCTAATCCTTATGATGAACTGATGTATGTGAAAATACAGGTTAATGAGATAAAGGTGACCGCGATGGTGGATACGGGTGCATCACATTCCTTGGTTGCGAAAAGGATGGTGTGCAAGTTGGGGCTTAGAGCGTCCAAGACCACGACAAAGATAAAAGCCTTGGCGGGTAAGGCACAAGCTGTGATGGGAGCTGCTTACAACGTCCCAGTGAGCATAGGGAGTTGGCAAAGGCTGAGTCTTACTTTAACGAATTTAAGTAAGATTGCCATGCAAAGGGTGTGAGTAAGAAACTTCGGGTGAAAGTTCGAGTCTCCAAGGTGACCTTTGTATCACCAAAGGTGAACGTTGTCCAAAGAGAGAGAAAGAAGAGTGTAGTCATTTTTGATGGAATTTAATGATGAATTGGAGGAATCTTGAAGTATTTATCAAATACCCAAAAGATTGAAAGAAAAAGTAGTATCTTAGTGTTACTTAGGTGTTTCTATGCATGGAATTGGTTGAATATGACAAAAGAGGAACATGTAATTGAATTATGTCTTAAGTTCGTTTTGATACAGCAACAACTTCGAATCGATGTCTAGATCACCTCCGTTTCAATGATTGTTCCCAAACCTAAATTCAATCAATCTAACAAGACACTTCACCCCCAAAACAGCAAGGAATTGGTAACAAAGAGTGTAAAGATTGTAAAAATTGAATTAACGCCTTAAGTTAGAACTTACTTGATAAGTTGAATCAATCCTTAAGGTAAAAAAAAGCAAGAATCCAAATTCTCTCTTGAAGAATGCTTTCAAAATTTTTATTCACGTTTGATATGTTGTTCATTCATAAAGCAAGGGTTTAAATACCTTTGTGCAATACAAACCCTAACAAAGATAACCTAAAAAACCCTAAAGAAAGCCCAAAATATCAAGAGGACTTTCTTGAAACAAATCTGCCCAAAAACAAATCCCATACTGATTTGGGCTTCAAAATTAATTAAAATTGACTAGTCCTCATTCAAATAGGATAAGGAAACAATAAAAATAGAAGACTAACTTAAAAGGGGCGAATTGGGCTTTTAAACTAGGCCCACATACTTGGTTCCTTAAAATAAAACATGCACATGACTTTTTTAATGAAGCACATGCACACTTAATACAAATTAGCCCATGACAAAGCCTAAAAGAAGTCCACACACCTTTTACAAGAAAAAATAAGCCCAAGCCCATTAATTAAACTTGTGCTTGTGAAAATTGGCTAAGTGTTGGCCTTCTTGGTTTCATGCATCCAATGTGCGCACACACTTAGGCGTCTCCCTAAGCTCTTCCATTTGACATTAACCTCATCAGTAAAACATGTAGATTCTTCATTTATGCCTCCTAAATCAAGAACACCATCATCAGATATCCATAAAACCTGTTAGAAAAAAGATTAAAGTCCAGATCTATAACTGAAAAATAATGTAAAATATACAAAACATACAGTCATTCAGAAATAGGATCTGAACTGTGTTCCCCTAAGAACTACAATCATAAGACTTTTGAAGAAAATGGACAAGTTATCATCTCATCAGCTTGCCTGCTGTTGATCACACAGTGTGTTAACACTTCACCCTCTCCCCAGCCCATACCAACTAAGCCCATCAAAACTTATACTTGTAGAAACAAACTAGGAAGGGGGGAGTGACTGCCATGTAGGCAAGTTTGTTAGAAGGTTGTTATCGAGAGAGAATGAGGGAGGAGAACATAGAGCTGTCGAGTGAGAATAGAGAAGAAGGCAGCGATTTTTCTCTCATGATTGTTTAGGAAAAAGTGGTCTGGTTTGTCCAGGAGGGGGAACTTTGCTTCAGTTGTTATTTTCTATGTTACTATCAATATACTAACAAATACAAAATCTCTATCCAGTTACTTAACAATTGGTGCTTTCATTGAGAGTCCAAGAGGGTTTGGTTGTATGCAAACACGTATGGAGGCTAGAGTATCTGCTGTGGAAGCGTCTCTCAGGAGATAAGAATCATCGTTGTCAGCACAAGAAGCAATGGTAAAGTTGCACGATGCCACACAGAAGGAACTTAAGACGCAACTGAGCACGTTGATGGCTAGCGTCGAGACCTTAGCAAAGTCCCAAGGCCAACTATAGACAGAACTGAGAGAAGGTTTTCAAACTCTTAAAGCTAGAAACCCAGAAAAGCAGAGTATGGGTGACGGAGGAGAAGGTAATCTAGCACTAACCTATATCGCATCTTCTTCTTCGGGTGGTGAAAAACTAGTCCACCAGTCAGAGCATTACCGACAGGAGGGCCGCACTCTTCCGACGGCTGCAGAACAAGCATGGGAGGAATACAGAAACGCTGCACGGAGAGTAGATCTTCCTTCGTTCCACAGCGAGGACCCATTCGCTTGGGTCGTACGTGCTGAATCCTATTTCTCGATTCATGAGATCCCTGATGAGTTGAGATTGCCGATGGTGCAGATTTGTATGGAAGGAACCACATTGTACTGGTTTAAATCCATACCTGAGCTGGATCCATGCATGACGTGGGAACGCTTCAAGCGATCCTTGTTCGACAGATATGGGAAAAAGATGAGGAAAAACTGATAGAGCAGCTGAAATTGATAGTTGTTCCAAGTCAATGGATGGGTATATCGAAGAGTATGAGAGAGTGACTTCAGAAATCACTCATTTTCCAGAAGAGTGGTTCATGAGCTGCCTTATGGGAGGATTGCGTGAAGAAATGAGGAACCGGGTTAGGAGACAAGAATCATCAGTGTCGGCCCAAGAAGCAATGGTGAAGTTGCACGATGCCAAACTGAAGGAACTTAAGACGCAGCTGAGCACGTTGATGGCTAGCGTTGAGACCTTAGCAAAGTCCCAAGGCCAATTACAGACAGAACGAAGAGAAGGTTTTCTAACTCTTAAAAGTAGAAACCCAAAAAAGCAGAGTATGGGCGACGGAGGAGAAGATACTCCGACACTGACCCATATCGCATTTTCTTTTTAGGGTGGTGAAAAACCAGTCCACCGGTCAGAGCATTACCGATAGGAAGGCCGCACTCTTCCAACGGCTACAAAACAAGCGTGGTAGGAAGACAGAAGCGCAGCACGGAGAGTCGATCTTCCTTCGTTCCACGGCGAGGACCCATTCGCTTGGGTTGTGCGTGCTGAATCCTATTTCTCGATTCATGAGATCCCTGATGAGCTGAGGTTGTCGATGGTACAGATTTGTATGTAAGGAACCACGTTGTACTGGTTTAAATCCATACGTGAGCTGGATCCATGCATGACGTGGGAACGCTTCAAGCGATCCTTGTTCGACAGATATAGGAAAAAAGATGAGAAAAATTCGATAGAGCAGCTGAAATCGATAGTTCAACATAAGTCAGTGGATGAGTATATCGAAGAGTATGAGAGAGTGACTTTACAAATCACTCATTAATTTAAATGACAAAACTATTTGCGCTAATTATATTAAAAATTATAACATTGTATTTTATTTTAATTAATTATAATTTAATTAATCAATCTATTAAAATAAACCTATTTGAGTCAAAAATGAAAATAATTAATCAATCTATTAATTATATTTAAATTAACCTATTAATTATATAGAAATTTTATTTAATTTAAAATGACAAAAACTAATTATATTAAAAATGATAAGTAAATTAATTATATTTTAATTATTCAATATATTAAAATTAACCTATCTGAGTAAAAATGAAAATAAAAATGCATGCATGGAAAAAAAGAAAATAATTAATCAATCTATTAATTATATTTAAATTAACCTATTAATTATATAGGAATTTTATTTAATTATATAAATTATATTTAATTTAAAATGACAAAAACTATAAAAATGCATATATAGAGTAGTTAAGTGAATGTTGAGCCAAAAACAAAAATAATTAATTATATTTAAATTAATCTATTAATTATATAAAAATTTTATTTAATTTAAAATGACAAAAACTATACGTGCTAATTATATTAAAAATGATAACATTTTATTTTATTTTAATTAATTAGTCAATTAATTATATTTTAATTAATAAATCTATTAAAATTAACACAACGAAAGAAACGATAGAAAAGAAATTAAGATAATTGGTACATCAAATAGACGAGAAGATGGAATCCTGTGTTTTATATATATATGTATATATAATCATATACATATTACATATATATATATATATATATATATATATATATATATATAACGATCCTGAAGGGTAATAACTTCCATTCTGTTCACTTGGATCTTTACTCCAATACAAGTACAATGCTTACTTGACGTTTTCTCCAAAACATCGTTCAGACATGTATAAGTACACTCATTACCACACAGTAAGTTCCTAAAATCATATTAAAGGTTTAGAAATCAGTCCTAATTCAAAGAAAGTGTTACACTTTTCACACAGAAACTTCAGAAATGCATGAAAGAAAGGGCCACTCTCATTCCCTCCTCAAGGAAACAACAGTAACCAGAAACTGTAGCTAGATTTACCAACCATTTAGGTGCGGCTTTAGTCCAATATCAACACAATTACATGGCTCCAAAAAAAAGAAAAGAAACAGTAGAGAAAACGAGAGAGTTATGAAGCATATCAGTTTGTATCATTTTCCAACACACAAATACTAGTATATGCGCAAAAGGGCATGCGTGGATCTGGAAAAAAAACAATAATAGGTAAAAATGAAAATATAACAGAGAAAGTGCAACCGCGTCTCAAACCCTTAGCGTAGCATTTCCTCACGAATAGAAATTAGGTTAACATTTCTAAAAGTGTAGTTTGAGAATTAATTAAGTTCTTAATATAAGTACAAACTCTTTTAATTAAGATTAAAGAAAAAATTAAACGATCGAAGGAGAATATCTTTATCACATTATTTATTGAGGAAGTTACTGGTACTGACTTTGCCCTCCTACCTCTTTCCTTTTTTTCTAATCCCCTTAGGATAATTAGTAATATCGGGCTTTCCCATTTCTACTCTTTTTTTCTTTCTTTTTTTTAAATTTTTCATTAGGAAACTGTGCTTGGTATTGTATGGAGTCAAAATCAAGTTGAGGAAGTTGGTGTATGCTCAACTAAGACATGGAAAGGATAGTTTACATTGATTGTTGAGTTGAAACTTAACGAACAAGACAATGTCAAAGTGTTGTTACTATTCCTCCTTTTTTCCAATGCTTAAGTTTATCTACTGGAATTGTCGCGGAGCAGCCACAATTGAGTTTAGAGAGGTGTTGAAGGATTTAGTTCGTATACATAAGGTCGATGCAGTGGTTATTATAGAGCCTAAGATCAATGGGTCGCATGCAGCACGAGTCACTCGATAACTGGGATTCACTAATGTGCATCGTGTGGATGCTCAGGGCTTCTTCGGTGGGTTGTGGCTTTTATGGACGGACACTCAAGATACGGTTAAAGTAGTTACAAGTGGTAGTGGGTTCATACACCTTAAATTCTCCTGAAGAGAAGGCTGTATATGGTATTGTACCTTTGTGTATGTCAACCCTACTCCTACTGTTAAGATTGAGCTGCTTCAATTCTTGTCGACTCTAGCGGATACGATGTCCAGTCCTTGGCTGCTTACAGGCGATTTCAATGAAATGTTGGGATCAGAGGAAAAGTTTGGAGGAGCGCCATTTGACTTCCGCTGGTGCGGGCGTTTCCAGCAATAGGTTACTGATTGTAAATTGGTGGATCTTGGCTTTAGTGGGCCAAAGTACACTTGGAGAGGACATGACAGTCGCAGATATGGTAGAGTTTTTGAACGCTTAGACTGGGCCTTTGGTAATCTGGATTGGTGCTCAGTCTTTCCCTCGACCACCATTAGACACTTACCTTGAGTCTGGTCTGATCATCACCCTATATTTGTCTGTATTGACAATCAGCAGAGGCAGCCAGATGGAGGGAATCCGTTTCGGTTTGGACTAGCCTGGACTACCCACCCTGATTACCCTCAGCTCCTCTCGACTCACTGGGATAATTCTGAAGCTTTACCGAACATGCTTTTAAGATGGAAAGATTGACTAAAGGAGTGGAACCGAGTCGTTTTTGGCAATATTTTTAGACAGAAAAATAGAGTACTAGCAAGGATTGGAGGAGTCCAGCGTGCTCTTATGGTCCGTCCTAATAACTTTTTACTCTCTCTAGAGGGGAAGCTTCAAGTAGAATATCGACTTATTTCCATACAAGAAACTCTACATTGGTTCTAAAAGTGGAGGATGGATTGGCTATGTATAGGAGATAGAAATACCAGGTTTTTCCATGCCTCTGCCATGATCAGAAGGAAGCAGAATCAAATTGAGGCTTTGCGGGATGATAATGGCCATTGGATTTTTGAGCTCGCCAAGCTACGGTTCCTAATCATACAGTTTTTTCAATCTTTATATTTGGATGAGGTAGCGGATCGTCCTCAGTTCCCTCACCACGGCTGTTATCTAGTTGTTCCTTAAGATATTTGGCATATTATGAGCATGGAGGTGACAGAACAGGAAATTACCTAAGCTCTCTTTCAAATGGGTGTGCATAAAGCGCTTAGCCCGGATGGCTTTCATGCCCACTTATACCAGTCTCAATGGAATCTGGTGAAACCTAGTGTGATCAAGTTGCTACAGAGAGTGTTAGAAGATCATTCCCTTATCCAAGGTATCAATGAGACGTTCATTACCTTAATCTCGAAAATAGACAATCCGGAGCAAGTCACGCACTTTCAACCTATAGGGTTGTGTAACGTGAGCTACAAGTTAGTCACGAAGATCATTGTATAGCGTCTCAAAGCAGCCCTCCCAACACTCATTGGTCCCTTTCAGAGTAGTTTTGTACCAGGGTGACAGATCTTCAACAATATTGTAGTGGCACAAGAGATTGTGCACTCCCTTCGCCGACTACGGGGTAGGAGGGGTTTTATGGCTATTAAAGTGGACCTGGAGAAGGCATATGACAGCCTAAGTTGGAGTTTTATTTGGGATACCCTCCACGATGCTGGTGTCCCTAGGCCATTGGTGAGCTTAATTATGAGTTGTGTCTAAACTGTTCAGATGCAGGTGCTATGGAATGGTCGGCCTTCTCAAGAGTTTCATCCTCGTTGGGATATTCGACAAGGTGATCCCCTTTCACCCTACTTCTTTGTTTTATGTCTGGAATGCTTATCCTAACTAATTGAGGCACGGGTGGGCACTAGTCGCTGGAGACCGTTTCAGGTTGGCAGAGACGGCCCTCTGATCTCTCATCTTTGTTTTGCCGATGACATGGTACTCTTTTCCGAAGCCTCAGCGGGACAAATGCGTCAAATACTAAATTGTTTGGATCTTTTCTGTGCAGCTTTGGGTCAACGAATCAGCACTCATAAGACAAAAGTTTACTTTTCCCCTAATGTTTCCCTACTGTTTGCGGTAATGTCTCTAGACTGTCAAGTTTTGCTCAGACGATAGATCTTGGAAAGTATTTGGGGGTCCCCTTACTCCACAAACGGGTAACCAAAAATACCTATTCCCACATTCTGCAAAAAGTACAAGCTTGCCTTTCAGGCTGGAGAGCTGAAGGTTTATCTATGGCAGATAGGTTGACATTATGCCAATCGGAGTTAGGGGCACTTCCACTCTACACAATGCAAACAGCAAAAATTCCTAAAGGATTGATCAGTGAGATTGACAACTATTGTAAAAGGTTTCTTTGGGGTTCAACGCGAGAGAGGAATCGCATGCACTTAATATCCTGGAATTAGGTGTGTTTCCCTAAAATCTCCAGGGGTCTTGGATTAAAAAACTTGGAGGTCATGAATATTGCCGTACATATGAAGCTTGGTTGGTCAATCATTATGGAGCCAGGAAAGCTTTGTAACCAGGTGTTTAGTGCCAAACATAAACTGGATCAGGATTTCCATAAGGGGTTGGTTGCAAAACCCGATTCTCCCCACTTTGACGTAGCATTTGTGCTACTTTCCCTACGTTGATGGCCATTGTTGCATGGTCGGTGGGTAATGGTCAATAGGTTCAATTTTGGTATGATAATTGGGTGCTTGGAGTTGCTGGAAACTTACTCCCCCACTCTATTCATGTGGTCCCAGAGGATCAACTGGCAAGGAAAGTGTGTGATTATGTTGATTTAAGTGGGGGCTGGTCCTGGGGTGAGTTCAGTAGGTTTCTTCCTCCTGATATAATTTTAAGAATCGCTGCAACCTTCCCGCCCCGCCACTCCCAGAAGGCAGATAAAATGTATTGGTCATCGGAGCCTAGTGGTTGTTTCTTAACATGATCAGCATATCGCTTTCTTCGCTAGCATATGTGGTCGCATCGGAATAAGATATGGCAGTTGATTTGGGCCTGGAAGGGTCCAAAACGCATTCAGACGCACTTATGGTTAGTTGTGAAATATAGACTTATGATTAACGGGCGGCGTTTTCAACTTTCATTGGCAGACTCTCCAGCCTGCTTGGAATGCCCGAATCATGAAGAATCCTTAGCCCGCATGTTTTGGAATAAACTTGTTGAGGTCTACTGTAGTGATTTTAATACTTGGTTTGAGAGCAATCTGTCAACTGATGTTGGGATCCAAAGTGACCGACATTGGCCTTTTGTATTTAGTGTGGTACTTTGGAAGCTTTGGGAATGGCGAAATAAGCGATGTTTTAACCCCGGCTCGCCCAAAGTACATCACATCGTTGAAATTCACTCCTATGTTCAGGACGCGATTTTGGCCCAAAGTCTGCAATGTGATGTCTCGCCTCACCATGCACAGGGGAGAGGGGTTCTTGAAGTTAGCTGGTAGAAACCACGAGAAGGATGGGTTAGTCTGAGCACTGATGGATCCTCCAAGGGGAACCCCGGTCTGGTAACAACTGGTGGGCTGATTAGGGATGCTAGCGGCCATTGGCTAGTAGGCTTTGGTGCAAATTTGGGGTTTTGTACGTCCTGATAGGCAGAATTATGGGCAGTCTATCATGGATTGAATCTTGCTTGGTTACATGGGTATTCCAGGGTGGATTTGACTATCGATTCTGCAATGGTGGTGTCTAGTTCTAGTGAGCATAGTCAGGTGGTTAATACGATGGTTCCAGTCATCAAAGATTTGATGTCCAGGAATTGGGAGGTGCAGGTGAGCCATGTATATCAGGAGGGCAATCATTGTGCGAATTGGTTAGTCAATTATAGCTATAGATTGCCATTAGGAGGTCACTGGTTTTGCAATGTTGTTGAGGGTCTGTCTTCTTTGTTGTTTGTAGACTCAGTTGGGGTATTCCTGCCTCATGTCACTCATCTATAATTTTCTTAATTAGGCTTAGGCCCCGTTACTTAACAAAAAAAAAGTTGTTTATCATGTTGGAGCCAAGGAGTCTCGATTAGATCATTATATGTGTAGCTTTAATTAGGTCATTTAAACAAAACCGAAATCTTTTAGAAACTTTAATTGTTAATTTTAAACACTCAGCCAACCACCTGATCCCATATGTCAAAAAGAGCAAAATTGGCTCTCCTCCTTGCATATTCCAATCTTGAAAGGGTAAAATACTAGTGTGAATTCAACAAGATTCCTCTTGTTTTAATTATTAACATGCCAAGCTTTGCTTTGGTATAAAATTAGCCGGAAAGGAAACCACCCAACGTAGGTGGTCGGCTGAGGGTATAAACAAAAACATGTCAAGTTATTTAGGTTCTTGCATTTTATAGTAAATGGTTAATAGAAGTTTCCTCATAGATAAAAGAATTATATCACTCCCAGATCCTTCTTTTCTAAATCCTTCTTTTGTTTATTTTGTGTTGTATTTTAGAATTAACCTATTCTTAATAAAATAGTCCTAATTCATGTCGAATTGATAACGAATCTCACTAGTGTCACCGGTGAGAATCATACCACACGCCTATTTCATTTCTCAACAGTATAGTAACAATCAATGTTTAATTAAGTAACGAAGGTTCTCTCTTTAAGTGCTTGGCAAATAGAAGAATGATAGATTCCTGGATCATATAACACCTAAAAGAAAAGGAAAAAGGTATAAAGGATGCTTGTCAAAATAACATTGGAGATGTTAAAATGTTGTCGAGTAATAGTAAACAACTAAGCATGGCCTTGTCTCGCTTGACTGGCTCCCGTAGCTGCTCCTTTAATTTGCTTCCATTTTTACTCAAACCTATTTCTCCTCTGTTCCCATTAAATCTTTGTTGATCGACCCTTTATGAGAATTTAATTAATTGAGCCTTAAAGATGTGTTACCATCTCCTTGTCGACCATTAGTATTTCTCCTACACTTTCTTTTCTACCATCTCTCACGATCTTCCATTTATCGTGCCTCTAAAATTTTATCTTCGTCTACGAGCTTAACTAAAATATCCAAGAAGAGGGACTGCCAAAATTTGTTAAATATAGTTGTGAAGCCCTCTTATAAAATTCAGATATGACATATTTAGTCCAATCTCTAATAAATAGACCCAAGGTTCTAACCTTCATCAGATTCATCCATATATATATTATAATCACAATACTCTCCTAAACTAAAAAAATCCTAATTTTCTCCTGGTTGGGTCGGTCGTGCTAGGCCCAGGCCCAGGTATAGAACGACACGTGGGCCGATCGACCCATTCATAGATGGTGACCTAAACTTTGCAGGTATTTCTTATATAAGGTATTACTTCACCGCGATACGGGTACAACACTAGAACCCTAGTATTTACTATTTACAACCATCAAAATCCTATTATCAAAGCACTGACTTGAGCGTCGGAGGGGCCTGTCGGCAATCAACCCCCGGCGTGCCTTTTATTATTTTACAAGTATTCTTTAGTTAAAGTCACTCAGACACATAGATCCAAACAACGGCGTCCAGCCCCAGCAAATTCAGAAAGAACCAGTTGGCGCCCACCGTGGGGCCGGGCGTCAGGGCACCACGTCCAGAAGTACTCAGATAAGTCAGGCGGCAGCGACGAATCCTGATGTAGCTGCTGTCGCGGCACTTACACTACAACGAATGGGTTTACGACTACCTACCGCCCTTCCGTTGATGCATCATGATCCCCAGATCCGTCCTCCACCTGTCACCCAAAACCTTAGCACAAATGAGCTACCTCCGTTAAACCCAAATAACCAAACACAATCTTCACATCCGGACGATCAACCACCCTAAAACCGAGATCAAGAAGAACAGAGCGTAGCCTTGGAGGACAACGCCGGAACCAATTCACATCATCACAATCAACACCCTCTAAACACAAACCCTCCTGCACCACAACAAGTCACCTTCACCCAAAGACAAATAGAGGAGGTGGCCGATCTACTGATTCGCCAAATCTTACAGTCTCTGACGGAACAGCAACAGACCCCTTCTCGGCAGATAGGTATGATGACCGATCGCCATTCTGCTGAAACTCTTGAAAAAATCGTGGACGATCG
Source organism: Erythroxylum squamatum (assembly GCA_025629845.1). NCBI lineage: Eukaryota > Viridiplantae > Streptophyta > Magnoliopsida > Malpighiales > Erythroxylaceae > Erythroxylum > Erythroxylum squamatum. The sequence goes on from JAOTBA010032609.1 coordinate 11,707, forward strand.
AATCAATATGGCCATGAATTCCCGTCCGGATCAGCCATCAGCGCCATACAGTTCTCCTTTCACTCCGGAGATCCTAGATAGCCTACCAGCGGCCGGTACTAAGATATCGACACCAGAAAAATACACCGAAAAGACCGATCCCCTCGACTAACTTCAGCACTTTCAATCGATGATGAACCTGCATTGCATCCCTGATGCCATTCAATGTAAGGCTTTTTGTACAGCCTTTCAGGAAGGAGCCCGGCGATGGTTCAACAGTTTACCCCCACGTTGCATCACTTGTTTTGAGGATTTCAAGCTGCTGTTCCTCAATCAATTTGCTACCAGTAAACGGCCACAGAAGACTGCCTTGGAAGTGATGCAATTGACCCAAGGAAGGAACGAAAGTTTACGGGAGTTTATCACTCGGTTTAACAATGAAGCTGTTGAAGTTCCTGACCTCACTTGCTCGTCCATGTTGGCTGCCCTTATGAGCAACACGAGGGATGAAGAGTTCAAGAAGTCATTGGCCCTCGATCAGCCCAAGTCTATTCAAGAGATAAGAAATCGAGCGGACAAGTACATCCAGCTCGAGGAAGTGTTGAAAAACACAAAACGTAGAGCAGATGACCGCTGGCCAAGTGGCCGAACGGATGAGTCACACAAGCGACAGAAGGATCAGTCGAGTTGGAGGAAGTCGACTGACCGAAGGGACCAACGATGAGAATCCTTCACCCCGCTCAATAGGCGATACACTAAAGTACTGGCAGCCATGAGAGTAGAAGGGGAGCCCCTTCGGGAACCCAATAAGTTGAAAACTCCCCTCAAGAAAAGGGATTCTAGTTTATATTTTTGTTTCCATAAAGATATAGGTCATGACACAGAGGATTGTCGGGACTTAAAGCGAGAAATCGAACTCCTTATCCAAAGGGGAAGGCTAGGAAGATTTTTGAAGCACAGTAAAAATGTCGAACGGGATAATGAGGGTAGGAGTGGTCGGTCTGATAACTGGTAGAAGCCTTGGCAGCGAAATGATAGGAATGATGGAATGGGGCAGAACAGGAATTCGGACGACCGATGCGACACGAGAGGACAGTCCAGAGGAAGAGTCGACAGAAATGTCAGACAACAAGATGACCGACTGGTTAGGGTCATTAACATGATTTTCGGTGGTAGTGCAGCAGGAAGGTCCACCGTCAAAGGAAGAAAGAGGTATGCCAGGCAGGCCGTTGAAGTCTTGTCAGCAAAGAAACAGAAGCAGAACGATAGGGTGATCTCGTTTGACAAATCTGATCTGGATGATGTTAGCTGTCCTCATGATGATGCACTAGTGGTCACCTTGAATATGGGCGGTAGCGAAGTGAAACGGGTAATGATTAATATAGGTAGCTCGGTCGACCTACTGTATTACGATGCATTTAAGCAGATGGAGATACCGGAAGAACGACTATTGCCAATAGAGGGACCCATCAAAGGGGTAACAGGAGCATCAGCCTACCCATTTGCCCGAGTCTTCTTGAACGTAAAATTCGGACAAAAGCCATATCAAGTAGAGAAGAATGTCGAATTCTTGGTGGTGAAGTTTGTAGGAGCGTATAATGCAATAATTGGAAGAGCCACCCAAAATGCCCTCAGAGCAGTCGTCTCAACCTACTATCAAGCAATGAAATTCCCAACACCTCATGGAATCGGTATTGTCAGGGGTCAGCAAAGAATCGCTAGAGAATGCTACCTGGCAGAAACGAGGACCCTTGATGGGGCGGTAGTTTTGACAAGTTCTCTTGATGTAAGAGCAGACGAAGAAACTGAGAGGATGAACCCTGTAGAAGAAACACAGCAGGTCATTTTGGATGAAGAGGACCGATCCAAATTCACAAATCTGGGTTCCGAACTTGAAAAAGGGCTGGCCAAAGAGATCACAGATTGCTTGGTAGAGAACAGATCGGTCTTTGCCTGGGTACCGAGCGACATGCCTGGAATTTCTCGAGCAGTGACATCTCATTCTCTCGGTATTCGAAAAGACTGCAAGCCAGTCAGACAGAAGAAGCGGTGGCAAAGCAAAGAGAGGCAGGGGGTGATCGAGAAAGAGATAGGAAAATTGCTTGATGCTGGGTTCATTCGGGAAGTCAAGTACCCTGAATGGTTGGCGAACGTGGTACTAGTGAAGAAGAAAAACGAAAAATGGAGAATGTGCATCGACTTCACTGACTTGAACAAAGCATGCCCAAAGGACAGCTTTCCCCTACCCAAAATCGATCAGCTGGTAGACTCTACATCAGGGCATGAGCTTCTCAGCTTCTTGGATGCTTTTTTCGGTTATCATCAAATACAAATGAGCCTTGAAGACGAAGAAAAGACAACTTTTATAATCAACCAGGGCACGTATTGTTACCAGGTAATGCCGTTTGGTTTGAAAAATGCAGGGGCTACTTATCAGCGGCTCGTTATAGAGGTTTTTAAGAAATAGATCGGTCGAACAGTTGAGGCTTATGTGGATGATATGGTAGTCAAAGGCAAGACGGCCGCCGAACATGTGGAAGATCTTAAAGAAATCTTCCTGACCCTCAATAAATTCCAAATGAAGTTGAACCCTGAAAAATGCGTCTTTGGTGTGGCATCTGGAAAATTTCTGGGATTCATGATTACTCAACGGGGGATTGAAGCAAACCCAGAAAAGATTGGAGCTATCGTTCAAATGTCCTCACCGCGATGCTTAAAAGATGTTCAAATATTGACAGGACGGATAGTTTCTCTGAGCAGATTCGTCTCCAGGATGGGGGACAAGTGCCTCCCATTTTTCAAAATTTTGAGGAAGGCGAATGTGACCCATTTCCAGTGGACGGATGAGTGCGAGAGAGCATTTCAGCATTTGAAGCATTATCTGACCAGTCCGCCCATCCTGCAAAGCCCCACTAAGGGGGAGAATTTGATCATTTATCTGGCAGTTACAGAAGGGGCGATCAGCGCAGTTCTTGTTCGGTCGGACGAAAATGAATAATTCCCGATCTATTATGTTAGTAAGGTACTGAACGGGCCAGAAGCACGGTATGCACCTATCGAGAAGCTGGCCCTATCATTGATAACCACAGCACGAAAACTCAGTCCCTACTTCCAGAGTCACACAATTGAGGTATGGACCGATCAACCCCTCAGGCAATGCCTTCAAAAGCCCGAAACCTTTGGGCGGTTAGTAAAATGGGCGGTAGAGCTGGGAGAGTTTGACATCCACTATAAACCACGGACAACGATCAAAGCCCAAGTATTGGCAGATTTTGTTGCAGAAATGAATCAACCTACCTCGCAGAACGAACAACGCCCTGCTTGGAGTTTATTTGTTGATGGGTCGTCCAACGCTAAGGGATGCAGACCAGGAGTGGTCTTGATCAGCCCACAGTAGGAACAAAAGATGGAGTATGCTCTCCGATTAGAATTTAGAGCATCCAATAATGAGGCAGAATATGAAGCTTTAATAGCTAGTCTTCAGTTGGCAAGAGAGATGGAGGTGAAATATCTAAAGGTGTACAACGATAGCCAAATAGTGGTCAGTCAAGTCATTGGCAGTATGAGGCAAAAGGGGATAATATGATCAGGTATTTGGAATTGGTAAAACAAGAGTTGAGGAATTTTGAGGAATACTCGGTTAGCAGGATAGACAGGATGCAAAATGCTTAGGCAAACGCGCTGTCCAAGATGGCTTTCGATCAAAATGCAAGGAATAACATTTTAGTCGAGCGGATAGACCGACCTAGCATTCAAAAAGCCAATGAAGTCCTAAAAATAGATGCTGAACAATCAAGTTAGATGGAGTCGATCAGACAATACCTTCTTAAGGGAACACAGCCGGTAGAAGCCCCTGGGAGCCAAGAAACTAAGGGTAAAGGCCGCAAAATATGTGATTGTTAATGACATCCTGTACAAGCATTCTTATGATTGGCCGCTATTACGTTGCTTGAACGAAGAAGAGGCAGAATGGGCAATGGCTGAAGTTCGTGAGGGAATGTGCGGGAATCACTTAGGAGGCAAAATGTTGGCTCATAGATTGATCAGGCAAGGGTGTTATTGGCCGACAATAAAGAAAGATTGTCAAGAGAAGGTTAAGCGATGTGAGGCCTGCCAGAGGAACAACAACTTGTCTCATCAATCGACCGAGCAGTTGAAAATGGTGAGCCATCCCATCCCCTTTGCTTAATGGAGAATGGACATACTAGGTCCTTTTCCTCTCTGTCCTGGGCAGAAGAAGTTTTTGATAGTAGCAGTCGAATATTTCACTAAATGGGTAGAAGCGGAAGCGGTCGCCACCATTACTGAACACAAAATTGAAAACTTCGTACGCAAGAATATACTGAGTTGTTTTGGGATGCCTATGGTTTGGTTACAGACAACGGTCGACAGTTTGATAATGACAAGTTCAAAGATTTCTGTCACCGACTGAAGATAAGGCTCTAGTTGACTTTAGTGGCCCATCCCCAAAGCAACGGCCTTACGGAAAACACCAACAAGAAGATAATGAGCGCACTCAAGAAGCGCTTAGATGGGTGTAAAACTTGGGTAGATGAATTAGATGAAGTGTTGTGGGCATACAGAACAACCCCAAACGGAGCCACAGGAGAAACACCGTT